>QEPC01001773.1:711082-733800 GCA_003113815.1 Sphenodon punctatus
GGGGTGTGGGACAAACCTGAGTAATAGGGAGTTAGACGCTCAACTGATACCTACTTCAAGTTCTCTTGTTAGATTACATAGTTAAAAGTTCAACAAGTTTTTATAAAGGGGGTTACCCTTGTTATCAGTTTTTCAAGTTATATTCAATAAGTAGGACGAGTTTCGGCTTGCAAACGGACTGGCGGTGGAGCCGGGTAGCACCGTGACGCAGGCGCAGAAAAGAAAAAAGCTCATCTGCCTCCTGGCGGTCAACGGTAGAACTACCCAGCCGGAGGAGTATGCAGAGGATATGTGAGAAAAGAATTCACCGAAGGTAGGTGACCAATTCTCTTGTACTCAACCATGACACATTAGCCAGCTCACAGTTGATGGATTGAGCTTTTTAATGAAAACTGAAAGAGCATGCAGTTAAACACATCTGAAATAATCTTGATTATTTCAATAAACAGTCCATTTCAGAATAAAGATAGTGGCAGCTGTAATCGCTATGATGAAATCTTGCAAGCTGAATTATTGCAACATTGTTTTATGTTGATGCTTTTACTGCTTCAGCAATAATCAAAATAGTTGACTAAAAGGAACTCTGTAAAAGAGTGCTGGGTTCATTACAAAGAAAGTAAATTTCAGGCCCCAGAATATTCCAGTCTTTTGTGTCCAGACATCTAGCACATGTCAATTATTTAGTATCTGATTCTGAAAGATCTTAAGAACACTGTGCTGTGAATTGCATAGTGATGAGACAGTGGTCAGTTTAAGCATTGAGTTGTGTATTGGAGGTGAATAACTTAGAAAAAACTCTGTTTGCCTTAAAACATTAGGCTGGGCATTCCAAAAGAGATGCCTGACTCCTTTTGCTGCTTTGAAAATCCTAGGCTTAAAACTTAACCAATTTGAGAGAATTCTGCACTGGTGGAAAGACAGTTTCTGCAACAGTTTGGCCATATGCAAAACTACGCAAAAATGACTGTGATGATTCACAGAATTCACAGGGCCCTGGTAAGCAAACTGATGATTTATATAATCATTCCCTACATATTCAGATTTGAAAAAAAATCAAACCTGCTGAAGAGTATCAATTTTCAGCAGCAATTTTCAGCAAATTGTGAACTTTTGGGCGTTTATGGTAGATAGAGATGAGAGCTTGTGGGAAAGATTTTTTTTAAACACACAAGGAGTTGTGAAGGCAGATGGTAGAAGCTGGCAAGAAAGTGTGAGATTCTCCTATAAGCATCATAGTTACTCCAGTCATTTGATTTGTGTTCAAAGCAAGCCCATCAACAGAATGCCCTACCTTTGTGACTGATGAGGAAAGAAACTGTATGTCAACAATGACTAATTCGAACAAATCATAGAGTCAGTATTTCAATTGCCATGATTGTGGGCAGAAGTAATTACTCAATTTTTCACTGAAAACTAGAAGTTGTAAGCTGGAACTTTTAACTTGCAAATGCCATTTTAATAGTCATACATTCCTTAAGCAGTGAACAGAATGGTCCTAATGCTTTGTGGACTAAATATCATAGCTAGTACTTACCTGCTATGAAATTGATGTTTTTGTTTGTTTCCTTGTAGGGGCGCTTGATTGATCATGTGAAGAAGAAAGCTACCAATCTACAGAGAGTCACTTACCTTGTGTTTGATGAAGCTGATAGAATGTTTGACATGGGATTTGGTATGTACCGGAGAAATACCTCTGAATAATATCCTAAAGGTGGTGGTGACAATCCTTGGATCTCTATTTGAGTTCACTGCCTAGGACTCCTGTAAGTTAATGGTGCTTGGAAAACCATTGTGGAAACGCCCTTATTGGCTGTGAACTCGATAGCTGCCTGTTATGCTGTCTGACCTATTTAATCTGGAACTCTCATCTGATGATTTATTCAAAAGCTGGTGTAGAACCTAATAGCCTGCCTTCTGTTGGGGGCAGTTTGTCATGAGCACATTACATTAGTGCTTCAGAAGCTGAACTGGCTTCCAATAGCATTTTGGGCACAGCTTAAGATGCTGGTTTTACCTGTAAAGCCCTAAATGACCTGGGCCCCATATATCTGAAAGACCAGCACCTTCCCTATGTCCCATCACAACCCATAAGGTCAGCTGGGAGCTCCCTCTTGTGGCAGACACGCTGAGGCACATTCTCAGTGGCTGCTCCAGAGTTATGGAACTTGCTTCGCCCGGAGGCCTGATGATGCCCGAGTTGAAGTATTTTTTCAGGGGGGATGTTAGACCTTTTTCAGCCAAGCATTTGGCAGGCGGGCATAGGATTTGGAGAGACCAGGGGTAGGAAAAAAAATATTCTATCAGCATTTATATGTTTATATATTCTGCCCTGAGTTGTAGGGAAAGAGTAGGAAATTAATTTAAACAATAAAATCTTAATTGGAATAAGATGGCATAAAATAAAAGTTTAGTGAGTTAGCAGGAAGAAGTGTCTTCTGGCTAGAATCCTAAAAAATAATAATATATTTTTCTTTTTTAAATCTAACTGAATGCATAAAATTCTTAACTCTATGGCCTTGAAATAATACAAAGTTTTGCATTGTTACTTCTCTCTTCCTTCAGAATACCAGGTCAGATCAGTTGCAAATCATGTGCGCCCTGACAGACAGAGTGAGTACAAGTGTTTTTTACATCACTTAACTGTTGCAGGCAAAAAGCTAGGATGAGGCATTGTAGTCTGATGCTTCCAACTGGAATCTGATAGCCCAGGGCTACTGGATTGCATTTTTAACTTTTGTTGACTTGTGTTGCCACTTGGGGGCAGATTTTGAAAGGACTTTGGCACCTCACATCTCTTGTTTCTCTTAAAGTGAGGTGCTAGGTTCTTTGCACTTCTGAAACCCTGCCCTTCAACCCTCTGTGCTTCAGTTTTTATATATCTGCTCAGAGGACCTTGTGAACTGACTTAATATTTGTAAACTTCTTTGGTTGATAAAAGGCATGATGGAGGTGAGATGCCTCCCCAGGGTGAACCTCTGCAGTCACCACTCAGGTTGGCGGGGAGGGCTGTTCACATGAGCAGCCCCCCCCCCCCCGGTAACGCAGGCATGGGGGCTGCTGCACGGGTTGGGGAGGGCCCAAGGAGCTGTCCACATGTGACATAATTCTTGGGCCCCAGCTACTCCGCATGATCGGGCCCACAAAAAACACTGCCATCAAGCAGCTGATGGGGGGAGGGTCCAGAGGTGTGCCCCCACCCAGCCAGAGCGCGCCTGCCAAACAGCTGATGGGGGAGTGCTCCTTGTGGTCCCTCCGTTAGCTGTTTGGTGGGCACACTTGGGCTGGATAAGGCGCCCCTCCCCACCCTCAGCTGTTTGGGGACTGGAGGAGCATGCATACCCCAGCCCCACCAAACAGCTGATCTGGGGTGTCTAGAGGAGCTGTTTGGCATGGTAAGAACATAAGTGCCATACTGAGTCAGACCAATGGTCCATCAAGCCCAGCATCCTGGGCCATTCTATCCTAGACCCTGGCCAGTTCTCACTTTGGGGTTGTTACCCTGTTTCACCAGCAGGAGGCAGAAACTTTTTTTCAGCACATGTGAAGGGGAATAATCCTCCCTCTCTCACCAGTTTCATTTCTGCCTCTGGAGCCGGCAGGAGCATTCTTACTACCTACTGATCAGGAGAGGGAATTCCCCATGCAGTATAGAGATGAGCTGATGAAGCAGGTGATAAAAACCCTGCAATTTAAAGAGAAGGTACAGAAAGAAGACGACGACTGATTCAGAGGAGGAGCTCCCTAGGGTGCACATTCCACAAGTCAGTGGGAAGGATAAAAGAATCCCCTTAGAGCGTTTGAAAAATTAATAATATCTTATAGTGGAAACAACCTGGCAGATCCTATAGAATGACAAAGACCCAAGAGGTGGTGCGCTCGTTCTCTAGGTGCAAGGAAGGGCTCTTCCACACTCCCAAGGTAGATGCGATGGCAGCTTCCCTGGCATGTCAAACAGTGTTTCCCACAGGGGGAGACTGTTACCCTAAGGATGCCACAGACGAGCATTGCATCTGCTCTGAGAAGGCAATTTGAGGCATCGACCACGGTACTCCGTATGGCCACGCCTGAGCCCTAATTAGCTGGTTCCAAGCCATCCAGGACCCCAATATCTGTGAGAGAAAATGGAAAGTCATGACGACCCATATACTCCTGGCCATCGCCTTCATGGCAGACTCCTCCACAGATACTCTCTTGGGCCTCCAGGACAGTGACTGCCAGTATTACAGCTAGGCGCCGCTTGTGGCTGAGATCCTGGGATGGGGATTCGGTAGCCAAAAACCTACTAATAACTGGCCCCTACTAGGGGGTCAGACAGTTCGGCACGTGCCTTGACAAGGTCTTGGTGGATGCCAATGACAAAGCCAAGAGACAAATGCAAAAAAAGAAGTCCTTTTGTCCCCCCATACCAGTTTGCAGGGAATTCAGCAGTATTTTAAAAGGGATATTCCCAGACTCAATTTTCCTGGAGGACAAGTTCAAGCCCAAACACTTTGTTTGGGCTTGAACCAATCCAAACAGGGCTGATTATGGGACCGAGGTGGACATAGGGGGCAGGTTGCAAAGCTTCTCGCAGGTGTGGGCAGATTCGACCTCAGACGCATCAGTATTGGAGGTCATTACACAATAGAGCTATGAAACCAACCACCAATTTTTTTCCTCTCCTCTCCTCTAAGCAGGCCAAACACCAGGCAATGATGGCAGAAAAGGCTCCACTCCATCAGAGCGATAGAGCTGGTTCCTCCTGGCGAGCAGGAACAGGGTCTATTCTCAATCCTGTTCCTGGTCCCAAAGAAGTTAGGTGAGTGGAGAGCAATGCTGGGCCTGAAGTGCCTGAACAAGAAGAGAGTGAGGACGAGAAAGTTTTGTATGGAAGCGCTAAAGACCATCTACCAAGCCATCTCCAAGGATGACTGCCTGACCTCCCTGGACCTAAAAGAAGCTTACTTGCATGTTCTCATCAGACAGGCTCACAGGAAGTGGCTCAGGTTTGCCTACGACAACAGCATTGTCAATACCGAGCACTCCCCTTTGGGCTCGTATTTTCCCACGCACCTTCACCAAAGTCCTGATCCCCCTAGTAATGAAACTCAGAATCGAGGACGTTCGCATCCACCCATATCTGGACGACCTGCTGATACGGTCTCCCTCCAGGGAAAAGGCGGAGAAAGACTTACTGAAAACAATAGAGGTCCTGGAGCGACATGGGTTCATGATAAACTACAAGAAGAGTTGACTGAGGCGGGAACATCTCGGGGTCATCATCAATATCCTCTCAGACACAGTCTTCATCCCACCAAGCAGACAGGACAAGATCCAAACCATGGTAAGAGCCCTACAGGCATACAAGCGCCTCCAGCTCAAATTCCTAGCCAGCCTACTGGGTCTTCTTGTGTCCTGCGTGCAACACCTACAATGGACCTGCTTCCATTTGCGCCCCCTAGAACAACTACTCCAACCACTGCAATTGGAAATGTCCAGGGGCCTGAACCCGTGGATCATAATCACCCAAGGGGTAAAGAAAGCTATATCCTGGTGGTTGCAATGGCACAGGTTCACACAGTGGGTCCTGCTCACAGAACCAAACTGAATATCCATCACCACGGATGCGAGCCTCACGGGATGGGGGACCCACACGGGCTCCGCCACGTCTCTGGGACAATGGACGCCACAGGAAAGCAGGCAAGGTATCAATTGACTTGAACTCAAGACAATACGCCTGGCGCTGCAGCGCTTTGTGTACCACATCCGGGATCAGCATGTGCTAATATACACTGACAGCACCGCGGTGAAGGCATACATCAATAACCAAGGAGGTTCCAAGTCCCAGCAACTGCACGCGGAAGCCGCAAGACTCATCCCCTGGGCCGAGACACACAGAGGGTCCCTGAAAGCACTACACATAAAGGGTACGGACAGTGTGACAGCAGACTGGCTGAGCAGATGCCGTGTGGACCCAGGGAAATGGTCGCTCTGCCATGAAGCCTTCAGCATGATCGTGCGTGTGTTTGGCACACCGCAAATCAACCTGTTTGTGACACCCGAAAACACAAAGGCGCAGTTATTCATGTCACGATCCCTGCACGAGGAGGCGATGGCCACGGATGCTCTCAACCAAGCATGGCCATCAGTTCTGCTCTGTCTTACCTCTGTTCCCACTGATTGCATGGATGGTGGTGAAGGATGGTGGAGAATGAGCTTGCATGATCCTAGTGACGCCCTATTGGCCAAGAAGACCCTGGTTCTTGGACCTGATCAAACTCAGCTCCACTGAACCCCTGAGCTGCCACCTCTCCCAAATTTACTAAGTCAGGGTTCAATCGTTTACAAGGATTTTGCACTACTCAAACTGACAGTGTGGAAATTGAACGCAAAGCCCTGAGAGATCTGGGCTATTCTGATGCAGTCCTCAAAATCCTCCTTTTCTCTAGGCGGCAGTCCACCTGCAGGATTTACCAATCCACCTGGCAAACCTTTAGGGACTGGTGTGGGTCCTGAGCCATAGATCCAGACTCAGTGGGGATCTCGGAAATACTGGATTTTTTGCAGGCAGACTTGAGCAAGGGGTTAAAACCCAACACGCTGTCCAGACAAGTAGCTGTCCTGGACTCGGTTTTCCTCGCAGCCAGGGGGTTTAAGGTGGCAGGGCATTCCACCATCAGTGTCCAAAAAGCGACCAAGATACTAACCCCCATGGTAGTCCATAGATCTCCCTCATGGAATTTGAGCCTGGTATTGGGGGCTCTCTGATACTCCCTTCGAGCCTATCAAAAAGATCTTGTATTTTTTATCCCTCAAGGTGGCCTTTCTGGTGGCAGTCTCCGCTGCTCAATGGATGTTGGAGCTGGGGGCCCTATCAGTCAAACCTAACTTTTGCTCCTTTCAGAAAGAGGCTCTGTGGTCCTTCACTTTGATAGGCGTTTGTACAGAAGGTTAATACCTTTTTTCATAGATCACAGAAATAGATCTACCCTCATTTTGCTGGAGACCCATTCACCCTAAGGAGAAGTCCTGGCATTGTTTGGATGTTTGGAGAGCTCTTAAGGTATACCTGAAAATGACATCTGACTTTCGACAATCCTCCACTCTCTTTGTGAATATTAAGGCAGATCAGAAAGGTCTGAAGGCCTCTAAAGCAGTGATTTCTAGGTGGGTCACTCAGTGCATCGTAGAAGCGTACAAGGCCCAGGGTAGGACTGCCCCTGGAAATATTTGGGTACATTCTGTGAGGGGAGCAGCAACCTCTGCCGCCTTCAAGTCCAGAGCCTCCTATGAGGAAGTATGCAGGGCAGCCACCTGGGCGTCCCTGCATACATTTGTGAAACACTACAAAATGCACACCTATCAGTTGAGGCAGCATTTGGGAGAAGGGTACTGCAGGAACTGTTAGATTAACTCGGTTGTGCTCCCTCCCAGTTTTGCTAGTTTTCTTCTACTGCTTTGGGACATCCCCAAAGTGAGAACTGGCCGGGGTCTGGGATAGAATAGAGAATTGGGGTTCTTACCTGGTGAATTCTCTTTCTATCTAAGACACTGGACAGTTCTCCGGTCCACCTGCTGGGCAACGAGAGTGAGACACAACCTCTTCAAGAGGGTCTTGGGGACTGTGTCAGATTATAACCCCCTTCCCCCCCCCCCCCCAAAAAAAAAACCCCACAACTTTATATTCTGTTTGGAGGTTGGAGGTATCTCTGGGCATCTCTCTGCACTGGGTATCTTCCCTTTTTTCAGTATTGTGGGTTGGAGTTCTGACTGGTTTGAGTTTGTTTCCTGCAGACAGTCCTTTGACTGTGGGACTTAATAGAGTGAGAGGGAGGATCATTCCCCTGCACATGGGCAGAAAAAAGAAGTTTCTGCTGGTGAAATAGGGGAACGACCCCAAAGTGAGACCTGTCCCGTGTCTTGGATAGAAAGAGAATTCAGGTAAGAGCCCCAGTTCTCTATAATCTCGATTGCATGGGAGAAGAACCAACAGTCACAATGGGCAGTCCATTCCCCGTTGTTCACTTCCAGCTCCCGACAGTAAGAAGTTCATCCCGTAAGCTACTTGGTTAATAGCCATTAATGGACCTCCTCTCGAAGAGGACCTCCTCCACCTATACTACTGGCCTTGACAACATCCTCTGGCAACAGATTCCATAATTATGTGTTGCGTGTAAAAGTACTTCCTTTTTATTTGTTTTAAATCTGCCAGCAGCTAGTTTCATGGAGTGTCCCCTAGTTCTAGTACAAGGTTGAGTGGGGGCCCAAGCCTCCTACCGAGCCTCGGGGTGGGGGTAGGCGGGCACGAAACAGATGGGAAGAACATGGTTAGCCTGGTTTAGTCTGGGTGGCCAGACCTTATCCTGGACAGTGTCTCCGACTGATGTATCCTGTAGCAGCTGGCAGCCTGCCCCGGGGCGGTAGCAAGCGAACATCTGGCGCCAACAGACCAGAGATGCAGGTGAGTCCTGGGTTAAGGTAGGCTATCGTGGGCAAAAGCTGGCTAATATCGCATCTGCTTTTTCACCCTTTTGAGATCCTCTAGCTGGAGACGCAGCAGGTATAGAAAGCAGAATCGCATTCTTTCTACGCTTGTTCCTGGATTATGAAACAAGTGCCCTTAGTGTTACATTTTCCTGTGTATGTAACACAGGATGCACATTTGTCAAACAATTGGAAACAGTATAGTTGAGAATCCTTCATGTGTTAACATAGTTCCATTCTACAGTACGTGTTAATAAGGTTCATACAAGATGTTTGAGGGAGAAAAGGAATTTACTCTTCAGAATTCAAATAGACTCTCTCTCAGGGGCTCCTCCTGGATGGCCAGCTCAGAACAGGGGTAGAACTCCGCCATGACCAATAGGAGGCAGACTACCAACTTTTTGGACCATGCTCGTTTGGGATCTAGCCCTTGCAGCTCCATTTGTTTGTCTTCGTTCTGGTAGGACTGCCAGCCCTCCAGCGTAGTTAGCATGGGAGAAGAACCAACAGTCACAATGGGCAGTCCATTCCCTGTTGTTCAGTTCCAGCTCCCGACAGTAAGAAGTTCAGCCCTCCAGCTTAGGAGCATTTTTCTTTTGGGTGGTTTTTCTTTTGTATTTTCTCTCCCTCTGGAAGCAGGAGGCTGCTCAATTCCAGTGCTGGGGAGTGTGGATGCTCTTCTCATTCACCAACGTCTCAGAGGGAAGGTAGAGGAGTGATCACCTCTTTACCCTGGACCCCGGTTCCAGCATGATCCAGAGGAGGCCTACCTGCAGGTGCCAGCGGACAGAGTGCAGCCAATGGCCTCTGGGAGTGGCCAGCTGCAGCGTCACTGGGACTCAGGCCGGGAGCATCCACCAGCAGTGGTCCCATCCTGTGGGGCATCTCCGGCAAGAAGCCGAGACGAGGAGGGATGTGAAGAAGTCTCCGATATAAGGTCCCCCTGTGTCGAGAACCCCTCAATTGACCTCCATATGGAGCCCCTATGTGAGATCCTTGTATCTCTACAGGATCTGAAGTTCACTAAGCACAAGAGAGCCCCCGGGAATTCCAAAGCAATCCCCCCACAAGGGGAAATCGAAACTGTCCGGCAAAGGCAAGCACCACGTCCCAAAAAGGGCGAACAGAAAGGGGTTATTGAGCTCCTCCACCTCCTGGCTCAGAAGGGGCTAGGAGCAGCAGTTCCTCCAGAGATGGGGCTAGAATTCTCCTCAGAGCAGGAGGTTATTCCTTCCCATCAATTCCCCAGAAATAAAAGGGAAAGAAGGGCAGGCCTCCTCTCCTCTGGGAGGAGGAATCCTTGAAGGAACTAATGACTGAGAAATACCATGCATCCAAGGAGGAAGAGGGTGGGAACTCTCTCCTTGAGGGTCAGCTGCCAAAATAACCTTTTCAGCCCACAAAGGACCTGGACAGGAAGTTCCTACAGGGATGAAATGTATTCTCTGGTACAGAAAGCCCTGAGCTTGAGGGAAAAGAAAACTAAGCATAGTTCCTCAGGCTCCTCAGAAGAGGATTCTAAGAGAATATATCCCAAAGGTGCACTCCAAGCATAGGGGGATGCTACTAGACAAGGCATATGAAAAAATAATTGAGTGGCAACATCCCACAAAGGTGTACAAAATGAACTAATCCAGGAGCAAGGAGCTTCTGCTTGCTATATCCAAGGTGGATGAGGCAGCTGCCTCCATGGCCTGCAAATCCGTTTTCCTTACTGCATATGAGAGTGCTTGTCGAAAGATCAAACTGATAAAGGTATTGAGGTGGCCCTGCACAGGAATTTTGAGAAAATCTCTGCAGTAATAAAAATAGCTACAATCACCTACTTTTAGTAGGGGAAGGGGATTAGTAGGGGAAGGGATCCTAACATATCCCCCAAGTTGACCAGGATACTGTCCACTAGGATTCGGTTGGCGTATTCATTTTTAGCCAATTCCTTCACAAACATTCTGTGCTAGGCAGGCAGGAGCATGTTCTCTAGTGGCTCACAGGCGTTTGTGGTTGCAATCATAGAAAGGAGATAATGTGGCTAAAAACCTCTTGGTGGTGGGCCCCTTCCAGGGCTCCAAATTGTTTGGTGTATGTCTGGAAATGGTCTAGGCTGATGCCTCGGACAAAACCAAAAAACAGACACTTCAGAGTATCTTAGGCATCAGACACAGGGAGCACACCATTAGGGAATGCTGGAAGACCTTAGTACTCAATTTGGGGAACCTAGCCCAGAGGCAGGTCCAGGTGGTGCAGGCAGCGAAGTTTAAGTGACCCGACCTGCTCCAAGCAGGGAGCTGGATTGGGGCACACATGACTCCTTGCCCTCTCCCCACGGGGAACCCACTGCTCTTGGAGGCAGGTTACTCTGCAGACAGATGGGAGGAGTCCATCACAGACATGTGGGTGCTACAAATAGTCTGGACAGGTTACACAATTGAACTGACTTGACAACTGTTTTGTCTCAGACAAAAACACATGGCAGTGTTGACTGAGATAGCTAGACTATGCGACATTCGAGCAGTAGAGCCAAGTACCACCAGGAGAGGAAGGCCTTGGTCTCTACTCCCTGTTGTTCCTTGTCTCCAAAAAATCAGACGAGTGGGTGGGCGGCACTTGATCTCAAACAGCTCAAAGGTTCAGGATGGAGACCCTCCAATCCATACTTCTGGCAATTACGAAAGATGAGTGGATTACATCACTGGACCTCAAGGAGACCTACCTCCATGTCTCTATGTGCCAAAAACATAGGAGGTGGCTTCAATTCACGTACACGAGATGGCACTGGCAGTATGCGGCCCTCCCCTTTGGGCTGGCATTATCATCCAGGACATTTATGAAGGTTCTCGTGCTGCTCATAATGAACCTCAGAGCAGAGGGTATTCATTTGCACCCATATGTGGATGACATCTTGATCAGGTCACCATGCAAGAACCAAGCAGTGCAAGACATCAACAGGACTATCTGTTACCTTCAGCACCATGGGTTTGTCGTGAACCTAAAGAAAAGCCATCTTGTACTATCTCAGACACTAGAGCACTTAAGAGTGATTTTGGACATATCCCAACACAGAATCTTCATCCCAGACTAGCAAAAGCAGAAATTATGCAATTTTAATAGCTCTGTTCAGGAGTCGGGACAACTCTCAAAACATTGGCAAACCTCCTAGGTCTAATGATTTCATGCATGCAATTCCTACAGGGGGCCAGATTCCATGCAACGTCACTACAGCGCCTCTCAAGACCCTTTCAGGACCAACTCACACAGGGCCTGAATCCATGGGTTCCGGTTTCTCAAGGACTCTTTCTTATGGTGGGCAGTGCAGAATTGCTTCAAGAAGGGGTCACCCATGACGGAACTGAACTGAGTCACACGGGCAATGGATGCGAGTGTCTTCGACTGGGTGGGGGGCATCCTCCACCAGCAAACGGTGCAGAGCAGATGGTCACCCTGGGAGGGAAGACATCTTATCAAACTGACTTGAACTCAGAGCAATTTACCTCGCACTGATGAAATTGGCTCCAGAGATCAAGGGTTGTCGTCATATTGTTTGTATCGACAACATAGTAGCCAAAAAATGTCAATCACCAAGGGGGGGATTGTGCTTGGAGTCACTCACTTAATCGCCTAGCAGCCATGATGAGCAGAAATTAGACTGGCCTCGCTGACAGCAATGCATATAAAAGGCGAGTCCAATCTGCAAGTGAATTGGCTGAGTCAAAGGGACAGTAGACCCAGGGGAGTGGTCATTCAGCAGAGATGTGTTCGACTTGATTGTCGGAAAATTCGGAAAACCCAGCATTAGACCTCTTTGCATCTCAAGCCAACAGGAAAGTAGACTCATTGCCCGGATCCACAGGCAGTGACCGTGGACTCTTTAAGTCAGTTGTGGCCAAAGGATCTAGTCTTTAGAGGTGTGCCCCAGGGGCCCATGCCATTTTTGTTTTTATTATTTAAATCTGTAATTTTCGTTTTCATAAATATCAAATTGTCATTTTTGCTTTTGTTTTCATTTTCCATTGGTTTGAGTGGAAACCACATTTGTGGCTGTAACCTTTTTGTTTTTCACTATATGTGGCTGAAACCTGGAGCAAATATACCTCCAATGGAAGGCATTATGTGTACCAAATTCCAAAAAGATTGGATAAAGGAATCTAATTTTAGGGGCAGTTGAATTAATTTATTTTGCAAAAATCTTCATATACGTTCCTAGGAGTAACTTCTTTGCCTCACGTTTAATGTAGATGAAACTTGGCAAGTTTATACCCCTTCCCATATTTACTATTTCTGCCAACTTTCAGAAGGATTGGATAAAGGGTCCTGATGGGATAAGAAATAAATATATAAATATATGTCTGACTGTAACATGTTTGTAGCCCAACCAGTGTACATGAAATTTGGCAGGGATGTATATCACACTTTCACGATCATTTCTGCCAAATATCAGAAAGATGTGATAAAGGATCCCAGCTTTAATGCCTGCACAACATATGCAGAGAAGGAGCCTATGCCAGGGATTTTCTTGCGTGTCACTGCGGTATTGTGATGCCAATTGGGCAGCAGAAATTTCAACCAAATATCCTCATTCTATGCTGTGACCATCCCAACATCTCCCCCCACTTGTTAGTGAAAAGTCAAAAGCATCTGCTTAGGAAAGAGTCAATAGAGATTCTCTTATGTCCTCTGTCACAGTGCTGCAGGATCTGATTGTGGTAATTGGCCAGCCTGGATGTGTAAACCATGTCTCCTGATTGCTGGGATGCTATCCCCAAAGTCCCAGTTATGTCCCCCCTATGCCCGCCTCGAAGTCACTACCAATTGGTCTTCTAAAACTAGAAGCGTGCAGTAATTGGCCAGTGAATGTTTGTCAGCCTTTTCGGTTGCTCCACATCCTCCCTCCTACAGTCTCTCATTTCATTCATTTTTCATTTACAGTCTCTCTACCTCTGTCATACCAGGTGCCTACCTCTGACTGGCACTGTATGTGCTGCTATTTATCTGAATAATGGACTTTAAGGGGACACATCATTTGCTTATAAAATTAGGTCCCTTTATCAAATTGTCCTGTAGTTTGGCAGAGATGACAGGGAAGGTATGTGATACATTCCTGCCAAATACCTTGTGAACAAGATGGAATGTACAGATGTTACAGCTGGAAATGTATTTTCAAGTTAATGTCTTATACCATCAGGACACTTTATCCAATCTTCCTGAAAATTGGCAGGGGTGTTAAGCTTGTGGACGTACATAATATTCACAGAATTCATGCAAATTGGATGGAAGATAAAGAAGTAGCTGTGAATGTGTATGGAGCTTTTCTTAAAATCACAACGTTCAATTGCTTCTAAAATTGGTTCCCTTTATCTAACCGTTTCAAAATGTGGTACTCCATTGGGGGTACAATCTCCCCAAGTTTCATCAGAATTGAATAAGAAACAAAAACGTTATAGCCAGAAATACATTTTTCAGTTTTTCCCTTTATTTCAAAAACAAAATGTCGCTTTCGTTCTTATATTATTTTTGTCGTTTTTGCTGTTGCAATAATAACAAAAATGTCAATTTTCGTTATCGTTATTGTAGTAACAAAAACGACATGCACACCTACTAGTCTCCGCCTTTCCACCCTTCCCTTGATCACCAGGACGATCGCCAAGCTCTGCAGAGAGAAAAGTTGCAATATATTGATAGCTTTGTACTGGCCATGAATGCTGTGGTTTGCAGACCTGCAACACACGAGACCCTCTCTCTCTGCCCCTGTTAACGGATCTGCTTTCACAAGGCCCACTGCATTATGAAAAATCAGAGTTGCTCAGACTGATGGCCTGGAAGTTGAGCAGAGAGCTTGGGCTGGGGGGACTGGGCTAAGTCCTGGCAGCCATCTATGCAACGTCTTTATCAGTATACCTGGTGGCTTTTTTCTGGATGGTGTATTCAGAAAAACGTTAGGCCTGTTAAAGCTAAGGTTGGGTCAGTTGGAGTTCCTGCAAGAGGGATTGGACTTAAACCTAGCACCTTAACAAGGCAGGTGTCAACGATTGAGTGTTCTCGCCTGTGTTAAGGGTTGTAAGGGTTACGTCCTCTCACTTGCCGTTTGCTGAGAGCTGCTAAGTTAATGTCTAGGCCAGTTGCTCATCGTTTTCCCACATGGAACCTTAATTTAGTTTTAAAGGCACTCGTGTCCATTCCCTTTGAACCCATCAGGGAAGTTTCTCTGTTTTATTTATCGTTAAAGGTAGCTTTTTTGGTGGGGATTACCTCGACTCGAAGGGTTTCAGAGCTGAGTGTACTTTCTATTGATCCACCCTTTTGTATCTTTAGGGACAACCTCAGTCCTGAGGTTGGATCCAGCTTTTTGCCCAAAGGTGAATTCTACTTTTCACATGGAAGAAGAGATGGTGTTGCCTTCATTCTGCCCTAAGCTATCTCGTCCTACTGAAAGGTTGTGGCACAAAATGGATGGGAGGAGAGCCGCGTGCGTGTGTGTAGATAGGACGGCTTTCTTTAGAAAGTCTTTGGCATTGTTTGGCATTATAAGGTCTCTAAATCTGTGATTGCCAAGTGGATAATAAAATTGTATAACAGAAGCATATAGGGCTCGGAGTCTGATTCCACCGAATCAGATCTTAGCATGTTTCCTGCAAAGTGCTGCTACTAACCAGACCTTTTGTAATTCCACTTCTTATACCGAGACTTGTAGGGCCGCTACCTGGTCGTCTGTGCATACCTTCACCAGGCAGTATTAGGTGCACCTGCATGAATCAGCTGAGGCAGCCTTTGGTAGGTGCATTTGGCTGTCCTGTAATTTGGCTGCTGTTAAACTGTTGCATACATTCTTCTGTAGCTTACAGGTTTTTTTTTGTTAGATTCCTTGTTTTCCCATCCTTAGTTTGTGGAGGGGCACTGCTTTCGTAAGTCCCTATTGTTCTGGACTGGCTATCCAGGAGGATTCCCTGAGAAAAATGAAAATTGGGTACTTGGGAATTTTTCTTCGAGGGTCCTCCTAGATGGCCAGCTCCTGCCCTGGAGCTTTGATTCTCTAAGGAGTTGCCACAGTGGTGTCGGTAACATTTTCCAATGGTTCCACTGATGTTATTTCTCTAGTTGAGTTCAGGATCATTTTTAGTTTTTGGTCTGTGCGGGAACGTTTGGACTTTTTTAACATCTGGAGCTAAAGGACTAGGTTCTGACTGAGCATGCTCCAAAACGTTGGTAGTCTGCCTCCTACTGGTCGTGGCGGAGATCTACCCCTGTTCTGAGCTGCCCATCCAGGAGATCTCCTACAGAAGAAATGAATAAATAAATGAATAAATTTATTGCCAGCCAAAGGCCATTGCAAAAAAATACAAGTAAAAATCAAAGAAATATTATAGACATTATAAACATTTTAAATTAAAAAAAATCCAGGACATTTAAAAGCCCAGAGCATAGTCCATAAAGAAATTATTCAACCAAATTTGTATGGAATGCAGAAAGGCATCTCTAATCCTAATGGCTCTAGTCAAATATCTAGCAACGAGCTCTGTTATATTGTTAGATAAGCATCATTTGACCTTCCCAGGAATTTTTTAAACATAGAGGAAAGAAGACTGTCCCAACAAGCTGTATGAAGATTACAGTGTAATAAAACATGGGATATAGTCTCAACTGCCCTGGAGCCACAGTGGCAAAGACGCTCCATAAATGGGGTAGAGGTAAAGCGTCCCTCTAGGACAGCCGAGGGTAGGAGTTTTACACGAGCCCAAAAGAAAAATGTCCTATATCTCAAAACAGATAAAGTTTGCAAGTATGGTAAGATAAATAATTTAAAACTCATTATGGGGTAATAGTAAGGAATAGTAACATCTTGCTACATCTTACTGCCGGTTGATGTCCATTAAACGTTGGCGAAGTTTTACCTTACCCTGCGGAAACCCCAAAGTCTGCCCGGAAGGGATTAAGAATTCTAATCTATTTAGCTTTTGTTGTACCAAGTGAAACCGCCGACAACACTGGTGTCACCAAAAATCAAGGAAATCAAGATGAGCGGATTTAAAAATGACACACAGCCAATAATTAAAAATAATAATCCAGAAATGGTTAGTGATAGTAACAAATCCACACTCGAAGCATAGCACAGCATTTGGGACCCAAGTAGCTGCAAAAAAAAAAAAAAAAGTTCTAAGAAATTTAGATTGAACAACCTCCATTTTATCGGGTTGTTCCACCGCCCAAAGCTGTGCCCCATAAGACAGAACCAATAAGGTTTTTGACTTTAAAAACTTTGAGTGCTGGAAGGACCATTTTACCACCTTTGGTGCTAGAAAAATGTAAAATTGCAGCCACATTCCTTTTAGCTCTCTCCACTGTCGAGCTGACCTGAAGCTTCCAGGTCTCTGATGATTGAAAGGTAACTTCCAAATAGGTAAGGCAAAAATTTTGCTCAATTGGGTGCCTGTCCAATTGCCGTTTATGTTTAATCTTCCTTCTTGAAAAAATCATAGTTTTGGTTTTCTCATCATTATCAGTTTTCCTTTCTGACAATACATTGCAAAACTATTCAGACGTTCGGAGCCTACTTTGCACTGAGACAGCAACGCTGCATCATCCTCCTAAAGCAAACAAAATATAGGTTTAGAGCCAAGCATAGGAGGGTCACTCTGGACAGAAACTAAAAACAGGGAATTAAATAACTGATGGATAAATTAAACAATTATGGTGCAAGGATGCAGCCGTGGCAAACCCCTGAACAGGCTTTCACTTTGTCTGATAAATAACCCCTAACATCTAAATGAACTCGCCGTGTCTTCGTAGAGGGATTGTATCAAAAATCCATAGTAGTGTCCTGCAGAAGGAAAATTCTCAAGGCAAGGACCCAATTTTTCTTTCCCTGATCTTACAGCTCTTCTGTTCAGTGCAACTTTCCGTAAGAAGATTGAGAGATTGGCCAGAGATATTCTGATTGACCCAATTCGAGTGGTGCAGGGTGACATTGGAGAGGTAAGCATCTGAAAGCGTTGAAACTTAGGGTATGTTCCAACGAACAGTGCGAAAACGAAGTAACAACTGCAGTTGAATTAAATCAGTGTAACTACGTCACCACGGTAACATTCTCACTGCAGCTCCAAAGTGATGTAGCTATATATCTTCCCCCAACTTAGACGTGCAACAACAGAGCACGAGACGTATCACTTGATGCCTGTTCGTGTTAGTTACTTTGAGTGTGTACTTTGCTTCCTCCAGAATGACGATGGTTTAGTGCACTTGTTGTATGAACAATTTTTAAATGAAAACGTTTTAAGGCATAACTACGTCAAAGTATCCATTTGTAAGAACCAAGTTCTGGGGGAATAAGTAATTCCCCTTGTATTTTGGGTAGCTGAGCTTATCTCTCAGTACTGGAACAACCATTGCTACGTTAGGGTCTGTACTAGTTCCAGTTAAATTTGGAGGCAAAATTACCATTGATGGTAATGAGAGTTGGATAGGATCCTTATCTTTAACAGCTGCTAAAAGCCCTGGTTGGTGGTAGCTTTTTCTTGTCAGTGACCTACTCGGCAACGAAATTACTTTGCTAGCCCAACCCTACCCCCAGTCTGTTGTTACAAAACAGTATGTCTTCCTAGATTTTAGGAGGGAAATCTCAAGACTATTTGAAAACTTTCTAGTGATGAGTATACGTCTTGTGCTGTCAGCACTCTTCCATCATCTAAAACATGATTAAAATGTGTCTTCACGTTCTTCCTTCTAACAGGCAAATGAAGACATTACCCAGATTGTGGAGATTCTCCCCTCTGGCCCTATAAAGTGGAACTGGCTGACCAAGCGCCTAGTGGAGTTCACCTCTTCTGGGAGCGTTCTCCTCTTTGTCACCAAGAAAGCAAATGCAGAGGAGCTAGCCAATAACCTTAAGCAGGAGGGTCATAATTTAGGCCTACTGCACGGTGACATGGATCAGAGTGAAAGGAACAAGGTCATTTCGGACTTCAAGAAAAAGGGGATCCCTGTGCTGGTTGCTACTGATTTGGCAGGTAGGAAGCAGATTTGTCACTGTTGTTTGATTGATTGTTTGTTTGTTTATATAGTGCCAGCAGCATATCTGGCGCTGTACAATCAGTAGTTAGGTCCCTACCCCCAGGGGTCTTGCAGTCTAAGAGACCAGGGAGAGGTGAATATCAGGAGAGACCAGTACATTGAGGTTGAGAAGTTGTAGGTGCACATGCTTCACTTAGTTACAGGATACTAGATTCTGAGTGGGGGAAGAGGACACAGTTTCACTCATGACGAGCTATGGAAGGTCTGACAGAGGAGGTAGGTTTTAAGGAGGAGTTTGAAAGATGGGATGGAGGGAGCAGAGTGAATGTATCCATGGAGGGAGTTCCAGGCATGAGGGGCAGCAAGAGAGAAAGGGGCAGCAAAGATGTTTAGAGGAGCAAGGGGGTCATGAGCTGGCACGGATGTGAGCAGAGGAGGAACGAAGCTCCCAGGCAGGAGTGTGGCGGGATACAAGAGCAGAGACACATGGGGGAGCAAGGCCACGAAGAGCCTTGAAGGTGAAACGAGGAGCTTGTGCCAAGTGCATTCACGTAAAGGGAACCAGAGTAGGAGGAGAGGAGGGGCTGAACGTGGTCAAAGCTATGAGCAAAGTGCATGACTTTGGCTGCAGAGTGATGAACAGATGAGAGGTGCGAGATCAGAGCAGGGGAGACCAGTAAGGAGGAAGCTGCAGTCAAGGCGAGAGATGACTAGTGTGTTGCAGTGATGTGGTGAATGGTATAGGAGAATGTCACAGGAACAGGCGGTGCATGACACAGTCCCTACTGGCCCCCAAATGGACACAAAACAACCAATGCCCTTTTGTGTCGCCCTTCAGCGGCTGCCCTCAGGAAGTCTGCAGTAGCAACAGTAAGGCAGGACCAGATATTAGAAATACTATACAGAGCAAAGCGACAGGATTTAGCAACAGCCTGTATCTGTGACATAAAAGAGTAGGAGGAGTCAGAGGCATCCCAGGCGACTCGCCTGAGGGACCAGCTGGATGCTGACTCCCTCAATCGAAAATGAGAGGGAACTGCGAGGGGAACGTTTTTTGGGGGGGCGGGAGATGAGGAGTTCGGTCTTGGCCACATTAAGTTTGAGTTGGTGGTGAGACATCCAGGAAGAGGTGTTGGAGAGACAGATACGAGACTGGATGGAGGGGGAGAGCTTGGGAGAGAGTTGTATGTCATCGGCATACAGGTGATACTGGGTTTCAATGAGTTTACCAAGAGAGAGAGTATTTATTTATTTTATTTCGGTATTCTTATACCCCGCCACCCTCCTGCTCACAGAGCAGCTCGGGGCGGCTCACAACACATACCATCAACAATAATAATACTAAAACACAATCACGAAATACACAATAGTATACAGTCTAAAATTCATTAAAATACTAAAAATATACTTAAAAGGGCAGAAAGAAAAACCACCCCATCCCCTGAACCATCCGTCTCCCTCTCCAAAAGCCCGGCAGAACAGCCAGGTCTTACAGTGTCTTCGGAAAGAGGGGAGTATAAAGGGAGACGAGAAGAGAGCCCAGGACAGAGCCTTGGGGAACTCCCACAGAGAGGAGAAGTAATGTAAGGAGGTACCAGCAAGAAATGTTGAGGAAGCAGTTCGAGAGAGACGAAGAGAACCAGTCGAGAACAAAGTCCCAGAAACCAAGGGAGCGTAGCGATTCTAGGAGGCGGCCATGGTTGACGGTGTCAAAGACGGTAGAGAGATTGGGGCGGACTGAGCATGCGCGCCGAGTAGCAGCGCGGGGAAACAGCTCCGCTCAGCCCGATAGTTCAAAAAGTTTTTAAAAAGCGGCTTACCTGTTCAAAAGAAGAAAAAACGTGTTCCCTCATGAGCGGGAAGACCCGGAGGCGCTCGCAACCGAAAAAAACCATAATAAAAGGTACAATCTAGTCCTTTTGCAAGGCTCAGAGCAGAGCTCCACGAGGCCCCGGGGAGGAGGGGAACAAAATGGCGACTTCCACTTTAGCTGAGAGCCCTGAGAGGGAGAGAGCTGAGGAGGAGGATGCATCTACCCAGATAGCTAACATGGTAGAGCTGATAAAATGCCAACATGAGAGCTCTCAAATGGACAGAGAGACTATAAAGGAAGGGTTAACGAAGGTGATCTCAGTTACAGAAACCCTGAATAAGAAATTTGACACCCTGGCAAAAAGGGTGACTGAATTGGAAACCAGGCTGGGCCAACAGGAAGACTGTGCTTCCAGAAGGGATGAAAAGATAAAGGGCATGGATCTGAATGTGAATATATTGATTAATAAAATTGAAGACTTAGAGAACCGCAGCAGGAGAGGTAATATTAAAATAGTGGGGGTGCCAGAACAGAGAGACACCACAAATATCAGAACTCTAGTGCTGGAAATTCTCACAAAGGTATTCCCCCGCAACCCTGAATTGCATAATATAGAGACTGAGCGTGCACACAGGGCACTCCGTGCAAAACCTAAAGAGGGGGAGCCCCCGCGCGCCATCATTTTCAAATGCCTTAGATATCTGGACAAGGAGGCTATTCTAACTGCTGCAAGAAAAGACAGAGAGCTTAAATTTGAAGAAAAGTGAATTCTATTCTATCCAGACCTTGCCACAGAAACATTAAACAAGAGAAAGCAATGGAAAGATCATCTTAACCTTTTCTACAAGAATGGCATTAAAGCACGCCTGTTGTTTCCTGCAAAATTCTCTTTCTACTATCAAGTCAGACTTCGAGTTTTCACGCATGTGTCACAGTTGAAGGTATATATGGAAAAGTTCATGGCTGACCTGGCTTGGACAAAAACTCTGACCTGAGCAGGAAAGTTGCTAGAGCTGGTTCTTAGGTTTGATAGAGTTCAGCAGTGTGCAGACATAATTGATAAAATAGGAGGTTAATATTATATGGTTCAGTTTATGTTCACTGCCTACTGAGTTATAAGAGAGCACTATTGCCTAGTTGACTACAAGGTATAACTGACATTGGCTCTGGGAATGCTCTATATTGTATAGAGGCAGCCACAGTTGTTAAAATAAGATTTTATCATCAAATGTTTTAAATCCTGTCTATCTCTTATTTGATCACAAGAGGGCGCTGGGATCTAAGGATGGAAAAGTAGACAAGGCACTGTTACCATGAAAGTATTATTGAAACCATGAGGCCATTAATAGAACAGGTAGCCCATATTAAAAGATGTTTAAGGAAAAATAGATCGGGCGGAGTGGATGCATAGTACCAAACAGTGCGAGATCAGTCTCTGACCCCCCCGCAGAGTGACAGGGACTCTGCATCAGAGCTAAAACTGTCGTTTGTTGTATGTATTGTTATGTGTTTTAATTCCTGTAATTTCTCTCAATATACAGTGAGAAAGATGAGGGATGGAAAGGCAATAAGACTGGGACAAGGTAATGGGCTGCAAGGGATGGCCAATCAGGCTGAGGTAGGATGTGGAGGGAGAGGACACCACAGAGACAAGGGGGCTGCTCATGAACATCTTGAAAGGGGAGTGAGTGGAAGACAGAGTTGTTGTTATGGCAATTTGTGGAACAAAAGAAAATTGAAATAATGGCGGTGCAAGAAACTCACCTGCTGAGTAAAGATAACTTTAGGGTTAAAAATAAAAATTATAATAAAATCTAATTTGCCAACGCACAATGTAAAAAGGGCAGGTGTCATGATCGCATTTGCTAATACTATTAAATTCTCCTGGCATAAGAGAATAGCAGATAAAGAAGGCAGGTATCTCGTCCTGGTGGGGGAGATACAGGGACAAATGTATACACCCAATAAGAATACCCTGTCATATTTTAAGACACTTGTACCGATCATAAAACAAGAAAAGAAAGGTAAAATGATAATATGTGGAGACTTTAATACCCCCTTATCGACAATGGATAAATCCAACCCGGCAAAGTTAAAAAAATACCAATTGAGAATAATGAGATTGATAGAAGAGGAAGGGTGGATGAGCATCTGGCGCACCAAGCATCCAACACAGAGATTACTCCTTCTACTCTAACAAGCACTTGACGTTCTCTCTAATCGACCACATAGTCATAGAAAAAAAAATGTACCAAGCAGACTTTGTGCCAGATTTTGCAGAACACATTTACAGACCACAGTGCAGTTTGGCTTAAAATGAGCCAACACCCAGTTAAAAAAAACACACACACACGTTGGATCTTGAACAAATCAGTTTTAATGGATCCACAGATTAAGGAGCAAATTAAGAAAGAACTAGTGGAATACTTTAGTAATAACATGA
>QEPC01001773.1:736390-782938 GCA_003113815.1 Sphenodon punctatus
AGGCTCCACCAGGGAAACAGGGGTTACAGTAATTTGTGCTGGCGGGAATGTGGGCAGATAGGTACTTATCTGCACCAATGGTGGGACTGCCCGGTAATAAATAAGTTCTGGCAAAAAATATGGGGGAAAATAGAGAAGCATACTGGAATAATGATACCTTGTACGCCACAGTTAGCATTGCTGGGGCTCTGGCCCAAGGAACTGGAAAAACATTCCAAAGCTCCCGCTGGAAGGGTGATGATCCTGGCAGCCATCCATTCGAGTCTGCAAAAGTGGAAAACGCCAGGGGGCCCGACTACTCGAGACTGGATAAAAAGACTTTGGCATGTATTGACAATGGAAAGAATTTCAGCAGGGCTAAAGGATACACTGGAGAAGTTTTATGAAATATGGACTCCGACATGGAGTTTGCTTGTGGAACACACAGACATGGACAAGACAAAAACATCTGTTAACTTAAAATCAATTTGAAGTCTGCATCTAATTAGCTCCAAGGATGAAAGCTGTACATGCAAGAGAAATGTCATTTTATTTTTGTAGTTTCCTTTATTATTTGCATTATTGGTTAGACGAACAGGTATACGGAGGGAAGAGTAGCAAAGTGAAGCTATCAAGAATACTGTGTGTATTTTATATATATGTTTCTGTTCATATTTGTCCTTTATTTGTGATTGTATTTCAACTTAATAAAATAACTTTATTAAAAAAAAAAAAAAAGACGGTAGAGATTGAGGAGGACAAGAATGAAGTAGAGACCCTTGGACTTAGCTAGGAGAAGGTCATTGGTGATTTTGGTGAGGGCGGTCTCAGTCGAGTGGAGCGTGCAGAAGCCCAATTGAAGGGGGTCGAGGGAGGCGTTTGAAGAGAGGGAATCAGGACAGCGCTTGTAGACAGCCCGCTCCAGGAACTTGGAAGCGAACGGTAGGATTGAAATGGGGTGATAGGGGTCATAAGGGTCAAGAGTGGCCACCTTAAGGGTAGGGGAGATGGTGGCATGTTTGAAAGCCAGTGGAAGTGACCCAATAGAGAGGAAGAGATTGATGTGCAGCAGAGATGGCACAGAGGTGGAGGAGGCAAGAGGGGATGGGGCCAAGGGGGCAAGTGGAGGGGTTGGATAAAGAGAGGAGGGATGTGACTTCATTAAAAAAACTGAGGAGAAGGAGAAGAGGCAGGAAGGGGAATAGCAGGGAAGGAAGTGGGGGAGGGAGAGGGTGGGTTGAGAAACAATAGCAAGGTGGAGTTAATCAATCTTATAGTTGAAGGAGAGAAGATCCTGTGCAGAGAGAGGAAAGGGGTCGAGGACAGGGAGACAGCAAATGTTGAGAAGAGACAGCAGGGGGTTGCAGGCGTGAGATTTGATTAATGTGGCGTAATAGCGGTCTTTGGTCGGGGAAAGGGCATCGCTAAATGTAGAAAGCAAACAAAGTGAAGGAAATCAGCAAACGTGCGAGACTTTCCACCAGAGGTGCCTGGTGGGCCAAGAGCAGGATCGGAGGTGGCAGGATGGTAGAGGTGAGCCAAACACATGAGTTTATGTAATGGGTAGGACGGCATGGGAGGGGGAGCAAGGGGGTCAAGGTGGAAGAAAGGGATGAGTTGCAGGTGGAAACAGCAGAGTCTAGGCAGGTGATAGAGGAGACAGATGAGAGAAAGGGGGAGAGGGAGGAAGCAATGGATTGAAGGTCACAAAAAGAGCAAGAGGTTGGGGAAGCGGAGAGGGTTGAGTTGGACAGAGTGAAACAAGGTGATCAAAGGAGAGATCCGAGAGAGAGCAGGTTTTTTTCTTTTTTTTTTTATAAGACTAGGTCAAGGGAATGGCTGTTACGATGCATTGGGCAGTCAGTCCACAAGAGAAGGTCGAAAGAAGTAGTCAGCAAGAGGAACTTGGAAGCAGCAGGGTCAGAGGGGGTGCCCACATGGATATTGAAGTCCCCCAAGAATGAGGGTGGGAATATTGTCATCGTAAACTAAGCCATGCGTCAAAGTCAAGGAGAAAAGAGGAGCGGGAGCTTGGGAGCGGTAGATGACAGCAGCACGGAGGTTAAGGGGTGGGAGGAGTAGAGGTGAACACAATGGGTCTCAAAGGAAGAGAGAGGGAGGAGTGGCAATGGGTTGGAACTGACAAGATTCAGCAAGGAGCAGGCCAACACGCTGCCACAGCCTTCAGAGCGTGGCGAGTGGGTGAAGGCGAGACCACCAAGGGGGAGAGGGCAGCAGGAGTGGTAGTGTTATGGGGGTTCCAGGTCTCTGAGGGAGAGGAAGATGACTGTGGATGAATGGTGCTTTCTGGATGGGATAGTGGCAGTTCCAGAGGGTGCAAGAGAAGAGCAGCTGAGATGCAGGGAGATGGGATGGGGATTAAGTTTAGGGACGGGGCGGTGGTGGGAGTGAGGAGTAGGTTTGTGGGGGCTGAGATATGGGAAGGTGGAGGTGTGGGTTGATAGGAAGGAGGAATGTTGCTCTAAGTGGGGAGTTGGGAGAGAAGGAGTTTAGGAGGAAAGGAGATGGGAAGAAAGGTACAATGAAGCAGATCAGATATTTACTTCAGGTGGGTCAGATTGATGAATGGGCGCTGGCATGTTGCAGTGATGTGAATGGTACAGGAGAATGTCACAGGAACAGGTGGTACACGACACAGCCCCTAGTGGCCCACAAATGGACACAAAACAACCAATGCCCTTTTGTGTCGCCCTTCAGCTGCCTCCCTCAGGGCCCAGAGCCAGGAAATCACGGACTTTTAGTTACCTGGGGGAAGGAGAGGCAGACAGGTGAAGATTAGCAGTTGAATGGGCCCAGTTCAGAAGATTACACTAGTTTAAACTAGACAGCATTGTCCTATATATGTTCATCGGCACCAGTGTATGAGTGGAAGCATGGATACCAACACCTATGATTCTCACTAATACCCAGCCTATGTGTGAACTTTATTTCAAACTGCCATGACCCTCCCAAGCCTCTTGGTGCTTCTCTGGCCTCCGCTCAGAACCTGGCATGTCACCTCTTCGGCTGCTCTGCAGCATCCTGAGATACTAGTTATTCCTACCCCCAGGTCAACCTTTTTCTTGTTAGTTGCTGCAATAATAGGGTTACCATGTCTGCTAGTGAGGATTCCCTGCTTTCCCCTTCAAAAGAGAGTGCTTCTTTTAAAGCTTAGCCTAAAATATCTTCAACTTGAGTATATATGTTACATAGGAAATGTAACCTATATAAACTCCACATTTGACCTGTTAATCATTTGAAATAACCCCTGGTTTGGAGAGGAGTAGGGCTGAGGTTAAGATGAATTTCTGAGCGTCAAATAAAATATCTGAGAGTGGTAGGCAGTAGCGATACATTTAGAAAAGCTTCCGAATTTTGTATTTTATGTTAAAATGTTTCAGCACTTTTGTCACAAATTGCACTCTAATTTTACACTACTTTGTGGCCCAACAGAGTGTTAAAGGGCCAATTATCAGAGGACTGGTCTATCTAGAGCTTGGAATTTGAGTCTGAAGTCTCTCCTTAGAAGATAATTTATTTAAAGGTGACCGTATTGTCACCACTTTGGACAGCTGATCAATGGTCTTAATGAGAAATTAGCCCGCACCCAATTCCATATAAGTTGGTCAATTGCACAGGTTGGCTACCTTTGCGGCCCTTTGAATTGGCATAGAGACAAAATGTTAATAGAGCAATGTCCAGGGAAGCTTGCACTGTAGCTGTCTAGGTATGCCTATTCTGCAGCTTAAAAAGAGGCTTTTCATATGCATAATACTTTTCCATCTCTTAGATTTTGGATCCTGTTGAACTAAGGAATGAATATAGGCTGCATGTTGCTCTTTGAGTCCATGGCTAGCCTTCAGTTACCCAGGAGTTTCTACTGTAAGCCAATGAAGGCTGAAACAGGCTTTGTTCTAGTGCAGTGTGCTCTAATAATGTGTGAGATGTGTCATTTTGGCACAAGTTTGGATGGATTGTTTTCCTGTTACTTCAGTATAACCGAACTGGTTTTCACGTCATTCTGTTGTCAGCTCGTGGTCTGGATATTCCTTCCATTAAGACGGTGGTCAATTATGATGTGGCCCGCGACATAGACACTCACACCCACCGAATCGGTCGTACTGGCAGAGCAGGCGAGAAGGGAGTAGCCTACACCTTGCTGACTCCCAAGGATAACAACTTTGCTGGCGATCTTGTCAGAAATTTGGAAGGAGCCAATCAACATGTGTCAAAAGAACTCTTGGACCTAGCAATGCAGGTAAGAAACTGCAGCTTTGAACTGATAGGCTCTATCTACCCCATGGGTGGTTTGAGTGATTAAGGCACTTGACTACATTCCTGAAGGCTGTGGGTTCAAGTTCTGCTTGGTCTCTCACCAGTTGGCTGCCTCCAGTCCACCCAGCTGTGAATGGGTATCTGATCCATTGGGTTGGGGAAGTCAAAGGCGGTTGGACGCAGTGCTGACCACATCACTCCCCTGTGCACTGTAGTAGGCCACAGAAGCTGGTGTTCCTTAACCACACAAACCTGATGGGTAGCATGACTTGGGATGGACTTTGGCTGGACTTGATTTTTAATTGCACCATCTTGGTGGCCAGGATTAGAGAAGCATGAGGGGACCGGGACTTGGTTCTTGGGCTGCTACCCCAAAACTGATGGCGACAGCTCCCATTGCCGCTCCAAGTCAAACACAGGACTGCAATACACAGATTTCCCACAGAAATCTCTTCCTGGCATGGAATCGCATCCCCCCACTCCTCCGTGCAGGATTTCCATTCCAGTGCACAGGGGAGGAGATTCCACACCAGGAAGAGATTCCCAGCTGGGTAAGTTGGGGGAAGGAGAGGAGGAAGAGGGAGGGGCCGTGGGTGTGAGAGGGGGAGGCAACCCCAGGCACACCCCATCCGCCAGGCTGGAGGAAAGAAGGGGGAGGGCAGTGGGGGTGTGGGGGAGGGATGGATTCACCCAGCTCGCCCAGCAACGGGAACAGCAGCATAGCTGCTGCGGCAGGATTTCCCTGCTCCAGGCAGACACCAGCAGAATCCCTAATCGATCCCCTGCCAAATCCAACACAGGGTAGACACGCTCCATATTGGGTGAGTCAGGCACCAGATACCTTCTGAAAGGTCAAGGTGTCTTTAGAGATCACAGCCAGCCACTCCACCCCCACCTCGATCTCTGATCCTAGGCTGATGCTGCACCAAGTACCCGGTTGGCACCATTTGGGACAGAATCGCCCCAGATGCCTCATCCAGCCAGGTCTCGGTAATGCAGATGAGGTCAACAGCCTTATCCTGAACAAAATCACAGATGGTTGATATTAGCCACCGACCTCACATTAAGCAGCATCAGTGTAGATCAGGGGCTCTATTGACCTTAGCCCCCAAATATCCCGAAACGGGGAGAGTTGGACACAGGGACAGAAACCAAGTGTCTCCCCTGAAAATCCATCCTCCTCCCACCCACCACACCTCCCCATGCACAGCACAACCCCAATAGCCGCCCCATTCCCAAACCCTCCAGATAGGCTTCCCCCTCCAGCATATGATTTTTAGTCTCCACTGCCCAAAATGGCCCACAAGGATCCCAGGAGGTGGGTAGCTGGAGAGGGTCTCCCGAGTCCAGCATCTCAGAGGTGGAGCAGCAACAGCTGCAGTCAGGAAAACACCCACCTTCCCTGTGCATGCACTCCCTTCCCCGTATTCCCCCCTCTCACAGGGGAGTTGGTGCAATCCCCCCCCCCCCCCCCATCCCCCAGGGTCAGGAACTACTCATTCCTTTTCCATCTACAGCAATATACATTATTTATGGCTCTGTTTTTAAATGCCTGGCATCTCTCCTTTCTCCCTATCAAAAAACTCCCACCCACCAGGTTCCTTGTCTTATCCACTCCCACCCATTCCTGCCTCCTTATATACCTGTCCTGAATTTGCTCAGTTTATATATTTGACTTGCTGTGTGCAGCCCCAAAGCATGCTCATTTTCACCAACAGCAGTTGGTCAAATAAAAACTATCATTCAAACCACCGTGTCTCTATTTCCATAAGCAGTGATTGAACCAAATCTTTCTCCTTTTAACTCCCCCATCTTTTTTACAGAATGCCTGGTTTCGGAAATCCCGTTTCAAGGGAGGGAAAGGCAAGAAGCTAAACATTGGTGGTGGTGGCTTGGGGTACCGCGAGCGCCCTGGCCTGGGCTCAGAAAGCTCTGTAAGTAGTGGTGCTTGCTTAGAGGGCTGTCTTCAGTGCACTGAAATTATTAACTATAGATGGAGTCCCATATGTTCTCTGTTTCGAGCACAGAATCCATAGAATCCTCCCCCTTTTTATGGTGAAAACCCAGGCTGCTTTGTTGCACCACTACAGAGCATTTGGTTTAGTCTCGTTTCAACGGTATATGCTGATTAGAATCTTTCCAGCATTCCTTCAGACTAGTGCATGAACTCTACTAAACGTCTCTCACGCTTACCTTCTTGCTGGCTTTGTATGGAGCCACAAGTCTCGGAAGGCAGTTTGGCTCTCATGAAGTTTCCAGTGCAAAACGTCTTGTGCATCTCTGAAAGTGTGGATTCCTTCCCATGAGAACTGCTGATGGTAAAGCATAGTATTTTAGGGTTGGAAGACGGACCTCGAGAGTAATCAACCAACCCCTGCTCCAAGGCAGGATATTTTCTGCCCACAGCATCACAGACAGATACTTGTTCAGCTGGGTTTTGAAAACATCCAAGGAAGGAGATTCAACAACTTCCCTGGGCAACTTATTTATTCCATTGTCCAATAGTTCTTATGGTTAGGAAGGTTTTTTTTCATATCTAACTGAAATCTACAGTACTGCAATTTAGCCTTTTTCTTTTTTCTGCAACTGAACATCATTTTTGCATCTGTAGGCTGCTGCTTCACACTAGAAAGTATATGGACTATAGCTGGAAGCAGTCACTTGAGCCATGTCTGCGCTAGCAAAGCTAGGGCCCTGAGTAAAATGTGCTGCTGCGAATTATGTGTTTTGCACAGAATTGGGGCCCACAGGAAAATTTCCTGTGGAATCACAGCGTGCAAGCCTCTGATTATTGGTGTGTGTGTGGAGATGTCACTCATCAATCGTATGCCAGCCTCTGATTGGCTTGCACACAGTGATTGACATGTGACATAAGTACACACGAGCTAATCGGCAGCTTGACGGCTGTGATGTCAGCTGGCAACCCCCCCTGGTCTGCTCAGGCACTCTGAGCTGGCCGGGCTGAGGAGGGGGAGGGTAGCAGCAACTCCCCACTGCCGCCACCGCCTGCTAGCCAGGGTGAGGAAGCGGGCCCAAGCTGGCTGGAGGGGGAGGCAACTCATGGCACGCGCACGCACGCACACACACAGCCCCGAATGCTGCTGCTACCCTCTCCCCAGCCCGGCCATGAACACTGAGCCAGTTAGGCTGAGGAAGGGGAGGGTAGCAGCAGTGCTCAGGGCTGCTGATGCTGCTAGCTGGGCTGAGTTGCCCAGCCCAAGCAGGGGGGAGGGCAACCCACAGTATCTGCCCAGCCTGCTGAACAGTGGGATGAGGCGGGGGTCCACGGAATTTTTATAAATAATTCCGGGGGGAAATCAGGGCCCTGGCTATTGTTGCTATTGAACTGGTGCTGAACGCAACTTATAAGCAGTTATTAGCATAGCCAGTATTATCTGAATAAGGTTGAACCCTGATTTTAGTTTCTGCAAACATTTTCCTTGCCAGCCAAATTCTTTTCTGCATTGAGACAACTGACTCCTGCAGACAAGGTCCATGTGACAGGCTGATTTAGACCTCTGATTTAGACTAACCAGAAGTGGGAAGTCTAAGTTCATGTGCCAAATCTGGAAGGTGTTGCGCTTTTAAACTTTGTTCTAATTCCTGGATCTGGTCCATTGATCTGGTCCTTATCCTCAAACACTAAAAGAGTGAGCTCAGGAGAAGGGCATGGCCCTGAGGATTGGGAATGGATCTGGACTGTCCCCTGTCCAACTGGACTGTCCCCTGTCCAACTTGTGGAGCTTGCACGTATTTACCGAGTGGCCCATGGAAGGGAAAATGTTTCTCACCCTGGTTTAAAGAATATGCTGTTGCTTCACCCTTACCTCTATACATGTTGAAATGCCATTTATACTTTTTGAAACATTTTTTAAAAAACACAACCAAATGGACTATAGGAAAAATATAAAAATGGAAAAATCAACTGATCAGTTGCCAAGGTGTTTCAAACAGTATCTTCAAACGGAGTACTTTCAGACCTCATAATCATGACATGCGAAGGACTGTAAAAAGGAAAGATATGTTAGACTACAAATTAAACTCCTAAAAAAATACAAAATATTTAAAAGTATTACTTACTGAAAAATAAATTCTCCTCAAGTCCTACTTCATAATTAAAGACCCCACAAATATATCTGGAAAAAATGTAAAATAAGAGATTAACTCCTTAAGAGTGGTGATATGAAAGAAACATTACTTACATATATAACAAACTATTAAGAAAATCTCCAATGCAAAAATGTATAATCACAACTAAAAAGAAAAGCTCACCACTGTTAGAACTTAAAAGCAAACATACTTTTCCTTTATCAACACCACCTTATAAACTAAAAAAGTGAATGCTCTCCCTATATAGTAACAACATCGGGTGTTAATTATGCGAGTATAAAAATATAAATGTGTCGGTTAGTGGCCCGACACATCAGGGAGGACATACTCTTGATCTTACGTTTTGCATCAGCCTTGAGGCGGGTGTTCCGTTATCAGCAGTGCCATTGTCATGGTCGGATCTCCTAGCATGTCTGCCCCCGGAAGGGTGTGGAACCTATTCAAATGGTTCGTCCCCGGAGGCTAATGGAACCAGAACGGTTCCGGTTGGCTCTCGAGGAGTTACCCTCTGAACTCGATGACCATCTCATCGATGACCTTGTCGCATTATGGAACACTGTTGACTGAGGCCATTGATCGGAGGGCTCCTAGACGTCCGCTGCCCAGACGACAGCACTGCAGCTCCCCATGGTTTTCAGAGGAGCTGCGAGTGCTGAAGGGAGAAGGACGGCAGTTGCTATCGTGCTGAAGCCGACAGATTGCGGCATAGAGCCAGTTTACGGGCATATGCCGAGGCTATGAGGGCAACAACAAAAAAGTTTTTTGCTGCCCTCATAGCATCTGCAAAATCTCGCCCAGCAGAGCTTTTCTGGGAGATGCAGGGGCTGGTCAGTCCGGCCCCCTTCCACCTTGGAGTGGAGTCACCTATAGCACACTGTGATAGGTTTGTGGATTATTTTGTGGATAAAATCGCTCGTATTCACCACGATTTTGATGCTGCACTTATTACACTAGGGGAGCCAGAGGTTATGGAAGTCACGCCTTGTCCAGTTTTATGTGGTCAATTTCAGTTGGTGACACTCGCTGATGTGGTCGGGACCCTTGGGGCTGTTAGGGCCACTTCTTGTGAATTAGATCTGTGCCCGTCTTGGCTAATTAAATCTTGCAAGGAGACAATGCCTCCCTTCGGGAGGGCAGAGTGCCAGGCTGTCTCAAGGAGGTGGTGGTGCAGCCTCTGCTCCAGAAACCGTCGCTTGATGTTGACTCCCTTGCCAGCTATTGACCTGCCTCTAACCTTCCCTTTTTAGGGAAGGTTATTGAGTGGGTGGTGGCTCAGCAGTTACAGGGGCATCTTGACCGCATCAGTTTTCTTGATCCCTTGCAGTTGGGATTTCGCCTGGATTATGGGACGGAAACTGCACTTGTGGCCTTGGTGGCTGATCTGCGCTGGGAAATGGACTGGGGTCGTTCAACCCTGTTGGTTCTATTAGTTCTGTCAGCTGCTTTTGATATGGTTGATCACGAGATGTTGGGGGCGCGCCTGCGGGACTGTGCAGTGGTGGGCGGGACTGTTTGTGAATGTTTGTAGAGCGAATTACCATAGTCCAGTCTGGAGGTGATGAAAGCATGGATGACGGTGGCCAGGTTGGAGTCCGAAACAAACGGCAGAAGCCAATGTACCAGGTGTAATTGGCAGAAGGCACTCCTCGCCACAGCCTCCACCTGAGCATTCAGGCGGAGCTGCGCATCGAGGAGTACTCCCACACTCCGCACCTGGGGAACCAATGGAGGACAGAGCCCATCTGTGATGGGGGCCGTCAACTCCATCGTCTTACCCACCAACATCATCTCCGTTTTGTTGGGATTCAACTTCAGTTGATTAGCCCTCATCCAATCCCCCACCACCGTCAGACACCGAGTAAGCACGGAGATTGTGGGGTCTGGGTCTGTTGAAAAAGCAAGGTATAGCTGGGTGTCATCAGCATATCGATGGCACCGTACGCCAAACCTCCTGATCACCTCGCCGAGAGGCTGTATATATACGTTGAACAAGGCGGGGTGGGGGTGGGGGGCAACATTGAACCCTGCGGGACACCACACACAAGGTCTCGGTGTGATGAAAAACACTCCCTGAGTACCACTTGCTGGGTTCTTCCAGTCAGGAATGAGCGTTTCCGCTCGTTCCTGACTGGAAGAACCCAGCAAGTGGTACTCAGGGAGTGTTTTTCATCACACCGAGACCTTGTGTGTGGTGTCCCGCAGGGTTCAATGTTGCCCCCCACCCCCACCCCGCCTTGTTCAACGTATATATACAGCCTCTCGGCGAGGTGATCAGGAGGTTTGGCGTACGGTGCCATCGATATGCTGATGACACCCAGCTATACCTTGCTTTTTCAACAGACCCAGACCCCACAATCTCCGTGCTTACTCGGTGTCTGACGGTGGTGGGGGATTGGATGAGGGCTAATCAACTGAAGTTGAATCCCAACAAAACGGAGATGATGTTGGTGGGTAAGACGATGGAGTTGACGGCCCCCATCACAGATGGGCTCTGTCCTCCATTGGTTCCCCAGGTGCGGAGTGTGGGAGTACTCCTCGATGCGCAGCTCCTCCTAAATGCTCAGGTGGAGGCTGTGGCGAGGAGTGCCTTCTGCCAATTACACCTGGTACATTGGCTTCTGCCGTATGTTTCGGACTCCGACCTGGCCACCGTCATCCATGCTTTCATCACCTCCAGACTGGACTATGGTAATTCGCTCTACATGGGGCTACCCATGGTGACGGCCTGGAAGCTGTAGCTGGTGGAGAATGCAGCGGCCCGTCTCTTGGTGGGACTGGATCACATTACACCAGTGCTCCGTTCTCTGCACTGGCTGCCGATAGTCTTCCGAGCCCAATTCAAGGTGTTGGACTTAACCTATAAAGCCGTAAACGGTCTGGGCCCTGTCTATCTGCGGGACCGCCCCACTCGCCAGGTATTGGACCAGCCCCTGTGGTCATCGGGGGGTGCCCGTCTCGTGGTGCCCCGAGTCTTCCGGGGGCCATGCAGGAGAGGGCATTCTTGGTGGCTGCACCAAGGCTGTGAAACTCCTTTCCGGTGGCTGGCCTCGGATCTCCCCTCCTTTTGTAAAAGTTGCAAGACTTGGCTGTTCCGTCAGGCGTTTGGTGGGGGAGATGGTTAAGGGGAGGGGGGTGGAATTATATGTTTTTTATAGTTTTATATTGTGTGGATTTATGCTGTAAGCTGCACCGAGCTGCCTGTGGCAGGAGGGGTGGAATATTAAATGTTTTTTAAACCAATAAATTAAATAATAAATATCATTATCAATTAACATAAAGAACTCTGAGAACCACATTTCAAGATAAACCACTATTACAACCAAGAATAAACAATGAATACATTATTCAACATTGAAAGCAGTATGAAGGACACCAGTTTTTGAAGCTTGAATTGAAAAGAATATTACAGGAAAATCAATATAAAATGTCATTCACAAAGAAATACATCTATAAAAATACTGACAAGTCCATTTCTTCATTAAGATCATTGGGTGCCTCAGTGCTTAATTTAAAAAATCCACCAACATTCCACGTAAGTAAATAATGATTGACGTCACCATATTTGGGAGAACATAGTTCCAAACCCCCAAAAATAAGTCTTTGGGGAGTAATTATTGTCTAGAAAATATTTGTTCTGTAATTCTCCTATTTTTATATTACTCCTATGTTAGATAATGTGCATTCTTAAGGGTCTCATTGTCTTGCCCACCTATAATTTATTACAAATATATTTGGTCACATAAATAACTTCTTGACTCACTCCCACAAGTAGTAAAGTTCTTAAGAAAAATGTAGACAAACAGAAAAAGGGTTATTTCATTAATCTGCTTCATAATATAAGATGCGCAATGTTCACATGGATGATGACCTACAGAGATGGGAAGCTTAAAAGTTGTGGCCGATTTCCTTACAATACAAGTATGCTTCATTACTATGAACCCATCACAAAGATTCATGCCTTTCTTGAAGGCAAAAATCAGCTGATTTTGGCACCCAGGAATATCTTGTGCTAGTATTTAAGAATGTGACTCATTTAAGTATGTCATACTGCAAATTATTCTATTATTACCTCTCTGACGAGGCAGCGTAAGATTATCTTGTGGAGTAGTCAAAGCTAAGTGTTGATCTTCTCTTAATTTCATAGGTTACCCTATGAAATTAAGTTGTAAAAACGCAGGCTTAATTCCTGTGATCGGAAATTGTAGTCACTCATTCTATTACAATTTCTCCTTATTCGAAAGAACTGTCCTTTCAGTATATTTTCAACCATCCTTGGATGACAGCTATTAAAATGAAGAAAATTGTATTTATCTCTGGGCTTTCTGTAATTACAGGTTGATCAGTTTGTGATCTGACTTGATAATAGTAATGCCCAAATAATACAATTGTCTTGATACAATATCTCAAATTGAAGATTAGTCTCTTTTGTTCAATCATGTATAAAACATCAAATCACTAACATCACCATGTCATAATAAAAATATATCTATATATCTTAACATAATCTAATTTGATCACAAAAGGCATTAGTTTCCTCATTAATAATGAACGTCTTTAAAATCCCCATATATAAACTGGCCAACGAGGAACAAATGACAAACCCTTAGTTAAGACTTTTTCTTCAATGGTGGTTAATTGTCTGTTAAAAATTAACTACTAATTGAACCACCTCCTTCTTTTTCTGATGTGTAGAGTAGACATTCCTTTTTGTATTCTTTATTTCTTACTTACTATCTATCGTATTCCTCATTCCTTATTTTATTCCCTATAGAGTAGATATTCCTTTTCCTTACTCCTTTTTCAATATACTTTTCCTAAATAATAAAATAAAATTAGATGATGTAGAGTGATCCTCCGAATCTGTTCTAGATGAGGTATCGCTGGAACTAGTTTTAATGTCATCATCTGTAAAGTTAGGGTTCTTATTAAGTCACCCTCTGATTTTTTATTTTTTTTTTATGTTTGTCTTTAACCAAATATAAACACTATTAAATTGATAATTTTGGTATCCCTCAAGAATGTCTTACATTTTACATCCTTAATGTTTTTATATACTGTTTGTCATGGTTCATCTAGTTGTTTTTTAAAAAGGAAATTGAAGTATATTTATTTTTATTTATGTATTTTTTGAATTTTTATGTTGCTCACAATCCAGGGCGGTTCACCCTAACAGGGCAGCTCACAATCCATAAAAATTTAAAACAATAAGTTGCACAATAAAAACACCCTCCTCACAAAATCGCATCCCGTCCTATAACCCAACCCCATTTATCCCTGCCTGCCAAATGCTCTTTCAAATAAAAATGTTTTGCAATGCCTCTGGAAGATGCCCGGGCTCAAGCGAACCTCCCGGGGAAGGGAGTTCCACAAAATGGGGGCAGCAACTGCGAATGCCCTCCCACGCACCCCCACCCCACAAACAAGGGTAACAGATGGAACCTGCTGGTGGGTGCCGCCGGCCAACCATAGGGGTTACAAATGGACATGGTAAGATAGGCAGTCTTTCAAATATGTAGGACCCAGAATGTTTTGGGCTTTAAAGGTCAAAACCAGCATCTTAAACGGTGCCCGGAAAACTATAGGCAGCCCGTACAGACTGGCTTCAGTATATCAAAGTATAGTGTTGTTTTCATTGGATAGCCATAGTTAATTGAAAGATTATTAAGAGAAACTTAACGTTTAGCTTTGGCTACTTCACTAGATAATCTTCTAGTGCCTTGTCAGAGATGAGGTAATAGAATAATTTACAGTATGACTTATACTCAAATGAGTCAAATAATTTGATGCATTCTTAAATACTGGCACATTGTTCAAGATATTCCTGGGTACCAAAAGCAGCCTATTTTTGCCTTCAAGAAACTCATGAATCTTTGTGGAAGGTTCTTAGGAACCTTAAAAACCATGGCAAATTTCCTTACAATACAAGTATTACTATCTCTGTGCGCCATCATCCATATGGACATTGTGTATCGTGTAGACAAACACAGAAAATGGATTATTTCGTTAATCTGCTTGATTCAACATTTTTCTTAAGACTTGTACTACCTGTGGCAGTCAGTCAGTCGGGGTTATTTATGTGACCAAATGTATTTGTAATAAATTATATGTGGGCAAGACAATGAGACCCGTAAGAATGCACATTACTGAACATAGGAGTAATATAAAAATAGGTGAATTTTCTAGACAATAATCACTCCCCTACAGACTATCATTTGGAGTTTGGTACTATGGTCTCCCAAATATCGTGACATCAATCATTATTTACTTAGGAGGGAATATTGTTGGATTTTTAAATTAAGCACTGAGGCACCTAATGGTCTTAATGAAGAACTGGACTTGTTAGTATTTTTATAGATGTATTTTCTTTGTGAATGATGATTATATAGTGAATTTTCCTGTGTTGCAATTACAACTGGTGTCTTTCATATTGTTTTCAGTGTTGAATAATGTATGGTTCATTGTTTGTTCTTGGTTGTAATGGTGGTTTATCTTGTAATGTGGTTTCCATTGAGTTCTTCATTATGTGAATTGATAGTTAATAACAATCAGGTGTTAAGTATGTAAGATAATTGTCAGTTTACTATATTTTTTAATTTTATATCGGGAGAGCTTTTACTTTTTTAGTTTGTAAGGTGTTGGTGAAGGAAGGGTATGTTTACTTTCAAGTTCTAACAGTGGTGGGCTTTCCTTTTTACTTTGTGATTATTATGCATTGGAGACTTTCTTAATACAGTTGCTTTTTGATATTATTTTTCAGTAAGGAATACTTTTAAATCCTTTGTATTGTTTAGGAGTTTAATTGATATTTGTAATCCAACATACCCATACCCTTCCTTTTTACAGTCCTTCATATGTCATGATTGTTTATAGCAGAGCTATATTGAGCTTTTAAAATATTCATCTCTGATGAAGATACTGTTTGAAATGTGTTGGCAACTGACCAGTTTTAACTTCAACACAGTTTACCGCTATTGTTTTTCCATGGACATTTGAGATTATATTGTCTTTATTTATTACCTTTTGTGATATTCAATAAATTGTTGATTTTTCCATTTTTATGTTTATCCTATAGTCCTTTGGTGTTTCGTTTATGCCTTTCGAAAATTCCCCAGTATTATAAAGGGTTTTAAAAGTTTAAATTGTTGAATATTAATTTTGCTTTTCTACCCTTCGTAATTTTCTGTATGGACAGCTGCATATGGATGCAACGTCACCTGGTGGCTAGATCAGGGGACCAGGGATTGGATGAGACTCAGTGCATCTTTCTGCTTCCATATATCCATCTGTAAAATGGGCACAACCACTCAGAGCTGTTGGGAGTGAATGAACTTTTATAATTTTGCCTTTCACCATAGGCTTTCAGAATATCTTCTGATGCTCGCGTTCAGATGGGGTTCAGGTTCAGCAGCATATAGGTTAGGTAGGTTTGCTCAGTTTGCCCTTGCTTCTCCTTAGGAACGTGGGAATAACAACAACGTGATGAGTAACTATGAGGCATACAAGCCGTCCACAGGGGCAATGGGAGACCGACTGTCTGCAATGAAGGCAGCATTTCAGGTTGGTATGACAGTGACTTGAGTGTGACACATTTGCAAAGCAAATGCTAGTATTTGTACTGTGGACACACTTGAGCCACAAACCACTTAATCCAGAGTAGTCTCATTGAAGCCTGCAAGAAAATAAGTCTCTAGGTACTTTTGAAGGGGAGGAGGGAGGAACATCCAGAGGGGAGTAAGTTCTACACTGAAGGACCTGCTGCAGCAAATTCCCTATTGCCTACTGACTTAAGATCCACTGTAGAAACCCCTCTTGCTTTACCTGTCCTCTGTTTAGATTGCTTAGCACCGATAATCTGCTTAGATGCATGAGACTGATATATGACCTGTGGACTTGTAAACTTTATCTGCTGTAACTCCAGAGCATGGTCCAAACTTTGTTTAGGAAGCCTTTTGGAGCCACACAGTTGTGTGTGACGGTGTTTTCATAGAACTAACTCCTTTCTCTTTACTGCAGTCCCAGTACAAAAGCCACTTTGTTGCTGCCAGCCTTACCAACCAGAAGGCAGGGAGCTCCGCAGCTGGTGCCAGTGGGTGGACCAGTGCTGGGAGCTTGAATTCAGTACCCACCAATTCAGCCCAGCAGAATGCTGCAAATCTTGACAACCCGGTTGCCACCACTGCAGCAAAGGGGATACCAGGTTTCACCAGCTCTGGAAACTTGAGTAGTATCCCCAGCTTTCCAGGCATTGGAATTCAGGGGTACAACAGCATGAGTGGCAGTAACAGCAGAGAAGGCAGCGGTGGAGGTCGAGAACGATACAGTGACAACCGAAGTAGCCGTCACAGTGACAATCCACGCTATGGAGATGGGGGCGGCAGTCGCCACAGTGATAGTCAGCGCCATGGAGAAGGTGGCGGTCGCCATAGTGATGCTAACCGACACGGAGACAACCGTCATGGAGATGGCCATCGCCACAGTGAAAGCCGACATTCTGCTGGTGGTGGTGTAGGCAATAGTAGCAGCCGACATGGTGACAACCGGAATAATGGAGACAGCCGGAATAGTAGTGATGGCAGGAACAACGAGAATAGGAACAGCGAGAGCAGAAAAGATTGCAGCAACCGGGAAAACAAGACAGACGGCTTTGCCGTTCCCGACCCCCCAAAACGCAAGAAGAGCCGATGGGACAGTTAAAAGTTGATGCATCCCAGACAGATGCCCTTGCAGGTGGTGAGGTCTCTTTATGGGGGATTTCTTTGTAGATAATTGGTTGTTGAGCGTGATGGGAATGGCAAGACTCCCAAAGGTCTGTCCATCTGCAGACAGCTTCACTTTAATGACGTGTAGACATAATGGCTTTTTGTCCAAAAGAAATCATTTTTATAAAGCTTCCTGGGCTCTGCTTTTAAAATTTCATCTTCAAGTGACTTTCTACTGGATTTAAAGACAGATCTCGTTAGTATGAAAGAGACTTTATCCGTCGCATGTTGCGAACATTAAGGGAGCATCATCCAGAGAGTTTATGGGTGGTAGGTATTTTTTAAAATCAACGTAGACAGTAAAAGCCAGTCCATCTAGAGATGCTCATGACCCACATCTTAAGCATAAGAGTTTGGAGATTTGTGACCGTTCTTGAATCCACTCCTCACCTCTGCCCTCAGATAAATTTGTCTCAATCACAGACAAACTGAGTGTGTATCTGTGTGGCACCCAGATGGCTAGATAGTGTTGGTTTCATCCAGCAATGTAAAGACAGATCCACACACAACTTAGGATAAAAACCTTGGCTGGTTTGCAGGCAGCTCAGCAGCGCCATCGTCTTGGTTCTGAACACCTATATCAGATTGCTGAAGAAGTTATTACTACCCCTGGCTTACCTGTCAATGCATAGTCTTCATCTTGGTGCAAGCTCATATAGCCCATTTGCCAAGAGTTTTCAAAGAGCAGGTAGGACATCTTTCGTACAGATCTCACTATGGGCCAAAGCCCCATTTGATTTGGGGCTAACCAGGGAGGTTTTAACTTCAGGGATCTGCCATAGAGAACCTTTAAGGCCAAGCCACTAGGAGTGCTTAGTGCAGTCAGACGGACTGCTCCTTTTGAAATGGCTCTAACTTCCCAATGCCTATGGAGATGTGTAATCCAAGTGTAAAATCCTGCTTGACTGTGTTTAACTCCAATGCGTTATCTGGTGGTTTTTTGTTTTTTTTAAAATTGTTTCACCAGACTGGTAAGAGAAATTTCTTCTGCCGCCACCTCTGTTCTCACCTCCGTCTTGTTTCTACAAAGAGAAAACTAGCCGAAAGTGTGTCCAGTTTTTGTGACTTGGCATTGCCTTTCTCAGCTGTGCGCTTCCTTTCTGCTTGCTCTAGTAAATGTTTTATTACTGGGATACACACTTGGGGTGTGTTTTTTTTAACCCCTCCGTCACTTAAGGCTTTTGGATAGACAGCTTGCAAAACTGTTCCAGTTGTCCCCTCAAAGGTGAGGGTTTCTTGCCCCCCGCCTAACTCCTTTCACCAAATGCTATGGCTGTTTCTACACCCATAGCAGGTATGTGCCCTGTAGCGGTAGCAGAAGCATCTATGTACTGCTGGGACAAGTGGGAGCCTGAGCCCTATAAGCCTGTGGTTGGGGGTGGGCATGCTCCCAGTGGTGTCACTGGAAGGTGGGTGGGCCCATTCCATCTTCTGCTCTAGGGCCTAGTCCAACGTAGGAGCACCTGGTCATGGGTCCTAGGACTGATCACTGCCAGGCAACCGCTCCCCACTACGTTTACTGCGGAGGGAGCGAGGGGAGACCGTTTCCATATGTTGCACTGGCTAGGTGAGAACTAAAACCTTGGGTTTGTTGCTCCAGTTGTCCCAGGATTGTTACAGAACCAGTGTTCTTATGAACACACAACCATGGGTCTTGGGGTGGCTTAGTGAAAGTGTGGGGTGGACCTAAGTTACACTTTCACATACACCCTGTGAAGGGGTGAGATAGTACAACCCTCAAATTTTGCCCAAAGCCAGCTATCAAGTGACACAAAACCATTTGCGTTGATAGGGTCCCCCCAGAATGTCAATGGAGGGCAGGGATATGTCTGAAAGGGACCTGGCCCAGTCTCTCTCTCTCTCTCCTGCTCCTTTCTGATGAGCCCCATCCCCTGTGGAAAGTCATGACATCATTATGCTTCATAGGGAGTGTGGTTAAGTCAGAAAAGACCTGGACATTTCCCTCGTCCTGCCTTTTTCCCCAATATGGTCCCACCCCTTGTAGAGCATCATGATGTTCCTGCCCCCTGCAGAGCATTAGGACAGTGTTACATGGGCTAGTCACTACTTGTGAGTAGCAAGTGGGATTTTCGAAGGTTGCGAGAGTATATGACTAATAGCACTGCACCCAAAATACAGAGAGCTGTTGACCTCAAACACCCAAATTTTTCATATTTCAGTCAGAATTATTTCACTGCCAAAATAGAAGCATTATTTGAAACAGTGAGGAAGAGTGGATGGGCTGTGCTATAGAAATATGGGTGTGGTAAAGAGATGCAAAGAAAGCATGGGGTGTTCAGGCCAAGGGCTGGGAGGGTCCAGAGCCAGGATCTGGCCCCTAGCCTTGAGTGCACTCTCATCCCCATTCTTTCCCCCCTCGGTACACTCCTGTGGTGGTTTGAGGGGGGGTAGCTCTAGGAGTGTAAAGGGGCCCAATAAATGGCACCGAGAGGCCAGGCATTCCCAATATTTCATACCATGAGGCGAAGTGCAGACTGCTTTGTGCTGAGTAGGGTAGAGGCCAGGCCCCCGTGAGCCAATAGACGGATAGGATCTATTGGGGGTGGGAGAGATGTAAAAGTTCTTGCACTGTTTTTTCAAAGCTCCAGATTTTTGCTATGGGAACCCATGGCTCTTGCTTCCCTTCCGTTGTTAAATGCATTGCTGTGGCACTAGCAGCATACATGGTGGAGGATTTATTTCTCTTCTCCCCGCCCTTCCATTTTTAAAATATAATTATTGAAATTCCTTGTTCCTGGCTCTAGACTACTAGACTCCCTTTGGGTTTGAATGAGCAAATACATGCCATCCCTGGGACCTAAAAATGTCACCTCACAGCCCCATGTTAGAAGTATACGTGGCTGATTACCTTTTCCTGGTGAACAAATGTGTCAGTGTTAAGTACGTTGCATGTTGGCTACTCAAGGATAGAACATTCCTCTAAAGTTGCCTTAGTGATTAAAGGACAGAGGCAGTGTACACAAACCATTTATTAGTTACCTAGTCTTCAACAATCAACACCTGGATGCAGAATGGCGTTTGAAACACAACTTGCACACACAGCTGTGAACTAGACACTGAGGTGAAAAATGCCAGGAAATGAATCAACCAGAGGTTGATCACTTTGGTGAGAAAAAACTTTGTCACGTTTCCCCTTTAGATGTGGCAGGAGTTTTTGCTTTCCTCCTTGGAAAGAGGCTATGCCACCAGGAAATTTGTCACGCAAAGTATTGGGCCTCGTCCTTTCCTGAGCAATGCTACCTCTTTATTTCTGACAGTTGCTGGGCATCGCTCAGGTCCAGCCTTGCCTTAGTTGCCCTCAAGTTGGATCATCCAATGCACCATCTTCATTAGAGTATCTGTACTGTGTCAAAAGGTCTTGGTACAAACTTGTGTGGAGGAGCTTTTTGGATTTTCATAGGTATCATTAGCAACACATGGGGAAATGCACTTTTCTCTCCCTTATAAAAGAATTCTGTTGCTATCTGTCTTCATCAGTTTCTCCAGTTGAAATACAACACTGGAAGCCCAGGCGGTGATCGGTAACCAAACCCCCAACTGAAGTCTTGGTCAGCCCTATCCAGATTCCATCCCTAAGTAGTAGAGAATCTGACCCCACATTAGAGGTGGAAAGTAGGAATCCTAAAGCACATGCTGCTCCCAGCTAATCAGGGCTGAAACACACATACTTAATGTGCTACTGTCCCAAATAGGAAGAAGTGCATGAAATACCACAGCATAGAGGGGAGTGTTCAAAATGTGAATCAAAAGGGGATGGAGAAAAACTTTGATCAGGAGAGAACTAGCAATGGCAACCTACACACAGGTTGTGAACTGTTAGCATGGAATCAAGAACCAATCCTGGGGTCTGATTCCATTCTGGATGTGTCCCATCTACTATTTAAAGACATACAAGCAGTCTTCTGTTTATATTTTGGCAACATTTGTACACAAACAGCAGTAAAATTAATTTGTTTCAAAGGGGTTTTTTTGTCACTGCAGTTACTAATACCTCATTGTCATAGGCATTCTAGTTCTGCTCCAAATCAGTGCCAGAGTAAGCCATGTGTACATTTGCCCTGAGGTAAGAGCTGCATTAACTCTAAAGAAAGATCTAGCCCATGATGCTCTAGTAACAGAAAAGAACAGCCCATACCCCTCAGGGATAAATGAATTAGTACCATTTGCATATATGTTTTGCTGAGCAGTAACTACCACTGTACTTCATTGGGCTGTAGTCAAGTGTTTGTATACAAGACCTTGGAGCCAGGGAGCCTTTTAATACTAGCCCTGTGTGCATGGTGATGCTGTAAAACAGGAGGGGAACCTTTTCTATCCTTGGGGCCACTTTGAGAACTAGTACAAACTCCAAGGGCCACATACATGTTGGAGGCAGAGGTGCTTAATGTGTGTACTTAAGAAAAGAAAGGTCCAATTCAAGGATTTGTATTATGGATCTACTCCCTATCCTTCTCTTCGTGACTTGCTCCCTCATCCTGAGCTCAGTTTTTCAGTGGTTGGAGGTGGGACTGGATCTAGGGACCAGATCCAGAAACTGGAAAGGGGCCACATAAAAACTTGTTGCAGGCTGTATTTGGAACCCAGGCCTGCGGTTCCCTACCCCTGCTGTAAAGGAATGCAGCTTTTTGCAGATGCTCTGCAAAAGAGATGCTGGCTGGAGAATATGAACTCAAGAATCACCAGCAAGCCAAAAGGGACAGCTTTGTGGCATCCTGTACCTCACACTTCTCTTGTTCCCTCTCTAGTGTTAACCAGTTGCTATACAGATACTCAGGGTAGCTGGGGTCTCATCTGCCCCATGCCTTAAGAACCTCCATCAATGTAGAGCAAATCCAGGGCTTGAAATATCCCTAGCCAGATGTGCACATGAGACAACAGCAATTTGTAAAGTGGAATTATAACCAAAAAGCTACAAGCTGGTTCTGCTCTTTTCAGACTAGTTTATTCTAGAAATGAACCAGTGGTGCAGGGAGAGCTGTGAACTAAGAATGACCAGAAGACAAGGGATCCCAAGTCCATTTGTTTCCATTGCCCTCCCTGTCTCACTCAACCCAACACTTTCTACCAAGTTTGCTGGCAGGGTGAGTCCACGTGCCCTCAGCCAATTTCCTTTCCATGCAGGGCCTGGGTGTAAAGGTGTTTGGCTGCTCACTTCATAGTACAGTCTCCAGCTCTTTGCTGATGCTGGAATGACTTCGATTCAGGTCTATGGGGCACACCAAGTCCTTAGCAAAGTTCTCCCCAGGGATGTTTTGGGCAATCTCTTGTATTGGTACATTGTCCAAGAGGGAGGATCCTGGGACATATGGCAGGCTGGCGTGTTGAGTTGGCAGCAGTACCTGCTGCTTGGCACTCAGCTGTATTGCTCCCCGCCCGGTCATGCTGATGCTGTTGGTGGTGTGGGAACCCAGCCCGCCATAGTAACAGCTGCCCCCTGTGCTGGTGACCCGTGCTTTCTGCTTGAAGTCCAGTGCCAGGCTCCTCTGGAAATGGGCTTTCTTAATCTCTGCCTGTACCTGGGGAAGAGAGCCAGCCTGTCAGAACATAGCAGCTGGATGAGGCCACAGCATCAGCCTTGATAACTGGCACTAGGGTTGGAGGAGCCACTAGACAAGCCAGTCTTGGGAATGAGAGGATGCCCAGCCCCATCTGCCCTGCTGCATGCACCACCTTGGTCTCCTTCATCCAGCCCTTAGATGTGTTTTAAGGGAGGAGAGAAGCCCTGTGATTATCTCCTCTCTTCTCCCTCCCCCCCCAAAATTCAGAATGGACAAAGTAGCAAGGAGTACTGAATCCAGAACTGCATCTTCCTTCCTTTGGTTTCTACTTTCACTCAGATTTATGGATCTCTGTACAAGTGGCTCCCACACAAAGTGCTTCCAGACCAGATCTTGTCTGGGTGGGATCTGACTACTACTTATGGATCAAAACAGGTAATAGAGACATAGTCCCAGGTCAGAAGGAACCACAAGGCCACCAAAAATGACCTGCTATATAGGACAATACTATAAAGGTCCACCTTGCCACTTGCATATAAATGCCCAAACCCTTATTTGATAATGTAGCCCTTGGGAAACACGATAGGATGCCACAAGCAGAGAGTACGAGGGACTAGTGGTCACCAGTGTCTGCAATGGCAAGGAGTTAGTTTACTGAGACACACCCAGAGGACCCAAGCCCTGTGCCATACAGGAATGCAAGACACACACATATGACCTGGGACAAAATTCCTGGCCCCTAATACGGCAACCAGTGAACACCTTTTTCTTCTCCTACGGACCAATTTGAAAATTGGTACAAGCTGCATGGGCTTCATAGAAACTGGGTATGGGGGTGCGTAAGGGATGTGCTCAGAAGGGGGAAAAGGAAGGAGAGGGTCCAGATCATGGATCCATCCCTTAACCTGATGTATCTCAACTGCTCTGATCTCCGCTCTCTTCCCCTCAGCTCACTCTCGGTGCTTGAGGCCAAGGACTGGATCCATGAGCCAGATCCAGAAAGGAAAGGAGCCAAATAAACTCGTAGGCTGGATTTGACCCACAGGCTGAAGGTTCCATACCTCCAAGTTAGGTGCTGAGCATGCAATCACCTGACAAATGATTCATTCAATTTTTACCCTGCCCTTCCCACAAGGGCTCAACAAGCTGAGAATGGGCCTTGTCCTATCCTCCCCATTAAACTTCACTGGGAACTGGGGCTGTGGCAGGTTGATAGACATTCTGGATCCAGGCTACCCTGCCCCCCTCCCAGCACCATTAAGGGCTGCACCAAATAGTTTAAAAAAACACGAGTATTTCCAAGTACTGAGTATTTTCCAAGTACCAAGTTTCCTTATATAGGACCAGGAAAAGCCCTGCATGTTGCCCATCCGAGATTTACCCAAGTACCACCAGGCCAATTCCTCGGTTACTTGGTAAAACCAAGTCAAATTCCGAAATGCTTGGTAAAAACCAAGTAATTTTGAATACCGAGTTTCAGCACTAAGCATCAAACAACACCCCATACCCAGCTCTCAAGGCAGACTCAGCTGTGAGGGGTGGTAGGCAGGGGCAGCACAGCTTCCCCTCCTGTTTCCCCTACTCCTCCCCACTTCTTTTCCTGGCTCCATGCAGCTCCTCCATCCCCGGTTCTCCAAGGCTAACCTGGCTGGGGGCAGAGAGGAGCAGTCCAAAATTTAGTGGGGCTGTTTCCCCAAAATGTGTGGGGGCCACATCCCTCACTATCATTATGCCAATAGAAGGGCTATTCAAATGTCTGAGTTGTTCCAAGGCAATTGCTTCCATTCTGGTCAGAGGGAGAATGAGTTTTCTGTGACCAGCACAGTACCCAAGAGAAAAGCTCTGTGTGTGTTCCCTTGGGTTTAGTATATTTCCTGTGAGCTGCTTTTCCAATAGCCCCCAAAGGAGCCACAAACACATGAATACACTCATACAAGGACTGAACTCGCTTACCTCTCCATTGCAAAAGCAGTAGATAAAAGCCACAAAGAAACCCTGCCAAGAAATAGATATGAATTATATTATTATTATTTTATTATAAGAATTTATATAGCAGCAGCAATTTACCTGATGCTTTACAACCATTGATTATAAACAGGTCCCTGCCACAGTAGGCTTGCAGGAGAAGAAAGATCACAAAGAGGATTTGGGGAAATGTCTATGGCCAGCATGTGGGATGGGTAATAGCCATGCCTGATGAGAGGCCAGAGCCATGGGGGTGGGGGGCAGAGAGAGAATCAATATTTGTGGTTACCCTAACAGCCTTTCTGCCCATTAAATTTCATGGGTACCTTGCTGGTGTCACTGGACAGCTTCACAGGCTGAAGCCATGAGCAGAGCTATCCAAAGTGCTCTGCAGGAGCGAGTTTATGGAGTGCTGGCCTCCAGCTACTGCTACTAATTTCCTTGCAAGCTACCTACCGTTTTAACTTTTCAGCCCTGCAACATACATAAGAAAAGTTAAAACAGTGTTAAAGTGGAATTAGTGTCATGTCTGTTTTCACCCTTTGACTCCAGTGCTGTCACTGACCTGGCTCAGGAAGTGAGGTAAGAGCAGGGAGCCGAGGAGGACTGCCTATAGAGCACATCATTGTGGAGACACACCTGGGAGGAGTTGAAGAACATCTCATAGTGCATCTGTATTTGCCACAGGATGCCAGAGATCTCCGTGTAGGGCATTGCCATGAACACTACGTAATGGACACCAAAGAGTGGCATCAACACCAGGGTGGATTTCAGAAGCTTCCTGAAAAAGAGAAAGTAGGTTTTGCTGTGTTGGTCCCAGATATTGGCAATAGAGACAAAGTAGTAATGTGATACCTTTAATTAGGCCAACTACAGTTGGTGGAGGTCTGAAAGCTTGCATATCTCCACTAACTATAGTTGGTCCAATAAAAAGATATCACTTTACTACTTTATCTCTATTGAGAAAGAAGTCATTCTGGAGGTTACCATGCAGCCTCAGGGTGCTAACACACGTTATGCCTCTTAAGTGTTTAAGGGCACAGCTCAAGCTGTGGGCAGCTGTAAGAAGCAGCAGCAGATTCCAGGAAGCCACAGCTCCTGCTGCCTCTGGGAAGGCAGATCCCAGGAAGCCACTGCTGTTCTCCAAGGGACAGGACAGGCAGGGAAAGCATAACAGAGGCTCATTGCCTAGTGCTACTTCAGATCCCCTTAGCTGTGCCACTACACTTGCTTTGACTGCAGCAAGGGAACAGCTGGGGCTCTGTTGAAGATCAGGTGGGGCACTTTCCACATTTTAGTAGATGAAGTCCGGTAAGTCGGACTCAGGGTAATGTCCCACTTCAGCCACTAGGAGGCAGCACTAAACTACAAGCATCGTATTGGGAAGCTCTCTCTCCTCGTGCTCCAGTTTTAGTGTCTGCCTCAGACCTAGGAGCAGTGTCGCATGTGGGATCCACTTCCCTTAAGAGCAATAAGGGCGAGCCCAGGAATTTTTTCCACAAAAACCACATCAAACAGTCTTTGGAGCACCTGGGGGTGACCCGCCGCTTTTTGTTGCCAGGGCCGGCCTACGGGTACAGACCCTTGAGCGCGGCCGCCGGGGGATCAGACAAGATGGCGGAAACCGCCAAAACTAAGCGCGCGGCCCAATCAGGCCCCGCACTAGCAGCGGGCAGAGATGGTCAGGCAGGGGCATCATGAGCAGCCGAGGTTGCTGACTCGATGCAGCAGGCCCAGGAACAGTCACAGGCTCACTTCGGATTCAAAGGGGAGCAATCCTCAGCATCCCACCGGCCGGTAAGACCCCCAGCAGAGCTAAACCCAGCCCAGTGTCTCCAAATGGAGATGATGAATCGCATGATCCAAGCCATTCAGGGACTAGAGAGGCTACAGCCAGGCCCGCTGTGAGGCCGCAAGAGGCATAGGTCCCCCATAGAGCCCCAGCCAAAGGGCAATCCACAATGGCAGGAAAAGGGAAACAAAAGGCAACAGGAGCAAGAAAGCGCAAAGAATCCCTAAGGGAGCTCATGGGCTCCTCTTCTGAGGACTCTGCTGGCTCAGGATCTGCCCTAGAATGAGAGCTACTCAGAATCAGATGCATCCCCTCCCCCCACAAAAGCAGCAAGAGGAGAGCCCTCAAGCGAGCAGCTAGCAGGAGCTCATCCAGGGATGAGAGAGTTTCTTCCCAGTCTGATATCTCTACTACATGATTCCTCCCAGGGCGCAGAGCAGCCAGTGGAGGTGAAGGAGATGGGGAGGGAGCTTCCCTCAGGCCTGGGCCCCAAACTCTTGAGAAGGGCCTCAAGGGTGTTGCGCATTACCCTCAGGGTACAGGATAAAGAGACCTCTCAGTCATCTCTCGAGGACTCAGACTCAAACAGAGATTAGATCCCCAAGCTGCAGGGGCTTGGAGGGGCTGCAGATGGACAAGGTTATTAGAACAGTGGAAGGTGCCTACCAGACACTCTAAGCTCTCCAAAGCGCAGCAAATGCTTTATGCCTTCCACAAAAGCTGCGACACCCTATTCACCACGCCTAGGGTGGACGCGACGGCCTCCTCACTGGCCAGGCAGTCCGTCTTTTTAACGGAAGGGGATCTCCTCCCCAAAGATCCAGCAGACAAGGGCAAAGAGGTAGGGCTCAGATGCAGTTATGAGGCAGTTTCCCACCTACTCCGAATTGCCACCACAGCATCCTACGCTTCCAGAGCAGTGCTCAAGTGGTTCACCCACGGGTGAGTACCGCCATGTCTGCTAAAATGGCTACTAACATTATAATGGCGAACTCCTTTCTAGCAGATGCCGCCATGGACTCGCTAACATGGGCTGCTAAGGGGATGGCAGTGAATGTAGCTGCCCGACGAAGGCTATGGCTTCGATCCTGGAAGGCGGATAACCACGCAAAGAACCTGCTGGTCCATGGGAGATATAAAGGCCCCAAACTCTTTGGGTCAGCCCTTGACAAGGCCCTGGCAGAGGTCTCCACCAAAGACAAGAAACACTCACTACAGCAGTGTCAGACCCAGAGATCCTTTTTTCGACCCGTCAATCGCTATGCTAACCGACAAGAGTCGACCTTCACCAGACAATGGCAGTCCATCTCCTTCAGACCTAGAAGAGGTAAGGGAAGAGGATTCAGATCAGCCAAGCCACAAGCCAGGCGATCCCCTCCTTCAGTCATGCAGCACACCTGACTACTTGAGTACCTCCGGTTTGGGGACCATCCCGGTAGGCAGGCGTCTTCAGAAATTCACACACGTGGAAGACGGCAACCACAGATAGGTGGGTACTCAACGTGGTGAGCATGGGAATTCATGCGCATAAGCACGAAACACACCGCAATGGAAGGAGAAATTCAGTGACTGGCGAAAACAGGGGCCATAGAACCAGTACCAGCTGGGGAGCATGGATCAGGTCTGTACTCCATATTATTTCTGGTTCAGAAGAAGGAGGGTTCGTGGCGAGTGGACCTAGACCTGAAATATTTAAACAAATATCTCAAGACGCAGAAATTCCGGATGGAGACACTGGCATCAATAACCTATCCCTACAGTCCAGGAACTGGTTGGCGTCAGTAGACTTGAAGGATGCATATCTACACGTCCTGATCCATCCAGCCCACAGAAAGTGGCTGAGATTCTACAACCATCGACACGCAATTTTGAGCGCTCCCATTTGGACTGGCCATGGCCCCGAGGATCTTCACGAAGGTTCTCATTCTCCTTATCGCCAATCTCCAACTCTGGCGTATAACCATATTCCCATACTTAGACAACCTTCTCATCAAAGCCGACAACAGGGACATTTGCAAGACCCACATTGACCAGACGGTGGCCTATCTACAGGAGCACGGGTATGTCATCAGCCACAGCAAAAGTCATCTTTTTCCAACCCAATGATTGGAACACTTGGGAATCATCATGGACATCGCATTAGGGAGACTATTCATCCCTCCGGAGAGACTAAACAAGATCAGGAGCCAAATCCTGGAAGTACTGAGTCTCCCAAAAGTACCCATTCACAAATTGGCATGACTGTTAGGGCTTATGGTGTCGTGTTTCAGACACCTACAATGGAGCAGGTTTCATGCCAGACCACTCCAGGCTCTGCTGAGGCAGTTCCAGATGCAACTGGCCACCAACAAGAGGATATCAATCCATCTGGACCAATCGACAATCAGATCGCTACAATGGTGGATGGACACCAACCGCTTCACCACAGGGGTGAAGCTGGATCCCCTAGACAGGATCATCATAACCACGGATGCTTGCCTCACAGGTTGGGGTGCCATCCTCGAACGAAAGGTGGTACAGGGATGTTGGTTGAAAGCCGAGCAAAGGAACAGTATCAACTGGCTGGAATTGTCGGCGATTCGCAGAACTCTAATGACCTTCAAGGCACAAATACGGGGTCGACACGTTCAGATCCCATCGGACATCATCACCGCAGTGGCCTACATAAATCACCAAGGAGGATTGAAAGCAGCCTCTCTACACAGGGAGGCTGTCAGGCTTTTCAAGTCGGCCGAGAATTCAGTCCTGTCCCTGTCAGCCCAACACATCCAGGGCGTAGCGAATGTGGAAGCCGACTGGCTCAGCCGTGAAACTATACAACCAGGAGAATGGTCACTAAACCCATAGGTGTTCCAGCAACTGATAGCCAGGTTCGGGGAACCATCCCTCAACCTCTTTGCATCCCCACGAAGCTTCCAAAATTCTTCACGAGACACCAGTGCCCGAAAGCGGTGACGGCAGACGCCCTCTCCCAGAAATGGCCAACAGGAATGCTATACGCCTTTCCTCCAATTCCCCTGATCCAACGAACAATCCTCAAGGCCAGATCAGAGGATGCCCATCTGGTATTCATCGCTCTGTTCTGGCCTCACAGGCCCTGGTTCACGGAGCTCCTTCGTCTGTCGAAAGCAGTTTTCTGGAACCTACCACTGATCGACGTTCTCTTGACGCAGGGCCCGATATTTCACGAGGACCCCAGCATGCTCAAGCTGACTGCGTGGCCCTTGAATCTGAGACACTCGCAGGCTTAGGATACCCGGTCTCAGTGGTAAAAACAATGCTGGCGTCAAGAAGGGAGTTCACCAGATGGATCTACCAGAGCTCCTGGAAGGTGTTCAAGACCTGGTATGGAGCCAATAACGTTCCGGTCCACTCTCCCTTGGTGGGAGACGTCCTGGCCTTCATGCAATGTGGACTAGACAAAGGTGTAAAACCAAACACTCTAGCCCGCCAGCTAGCAGTAATAGATAGCTAGAGACTCAGATTTTCCTCCCATCCTCATCTTAAGAGATTTTTGAAGGGCAGCTGGCACCACCCATAGTACACAAGTTCAAATTCCACGATGGGAACCTAGTCCTTACAGCGCTCACGGGTGCCCCGTTTGAACCTCTGAGGGAGGTTTCTCTCTATTTCCTGACAATTAAAGTGGTTTTTCTAGTAGCTATTATGTCAGCCTGTAGAGTATCAGAGCTGGGGGCCCTCTCCATGGACCCAGACCTTTGCAGGTTCAGAAAGGAATCAGTCTCTTTTGATTGGACCCAGCCTTCATTCCTAAGGTGGATTCATCATTCCACAGGGAACAGGAGTTGGCTCTTCCATCGTTCTGTCCCAAACCAAGTCATCTTTTAGAAAGAGTATGGCATTCTATGGATGTGAGAAGAGTGCTAAAATTCTACTTAGATAAGACTAAGCAGTTTAGACAGTCTTCAGCCCTATTCGTTAACTATAGGCTCAGAATGAGAGGCAAAAAGACTTCCAAGGCGGTTAGCTCAAACTGGGTAGCGAGTTGCATACGAGAGGCTCATAGGGCCAAGGGTTGTTCCTCCACCGGCCAGAATTTTGCCTCACTTGACCAGGCCGTCGGCGGCCTCTTGGGCATTCCATCACAGGGCTTCCTATGCTGAGATTTGCAGGGCTGCTTCCTGGAAGACGATGCATATGTTTACTAAGCATTATAAAATAGACCTCTTGGATTCTGCCGAAGCGGCCTTTGGATGCCGGGTCCTGAAAGCAGTCCTCCAGCAATAGCCAGTGCAGGAAACTGTGACCCTATTTCTGCCCCCTCCCGACAGTCGACTCTACTGCTTTTTACCTCCCTGAGTCCGACTTCATCCACTAGAATGCCCAATTGGGTCTCTTACCTGGGAATTGGAATTCTAGTTGATGAATAGGGAGATAAGTCGGCCCTCCCTTTCAGAGGGCATGGAAATAGGGTGTAGCATTAGTATTTTTCTTAAGGAAATAAGGTTAAGTTCAGAATCCTTCCTTTTATAGGCCCGATAATATGATGCTTGCAGTTTAGTGCTGCCTCCTAGTGAATGAAGCAGGACATTACCCTGAGTCTGGCTTACCTCCCTATTCATCAACTAGAATCCCAATTCCCAGGTAAGAGACCCATTTGGGCATTCTCTAGGCCAGTAGTTCTCAAAAAGGGAGGCATGGAAGGTCTAGAGAATATGACAAAGGCTATTTGCCCCACCTGATCTTCAACAGAGCCCCAGCTGTGTCCTCACTGCTGGGGGGTGGGGGGTCAAGAAAGCGCACAGCTGGCAAACACCTAGATCCACATTCTGACTGAATTAGGGGGAATCTCCAAAAATATCAGGTGACAAGAAGGATAGAGAGTCAGAGGACAAGTGGGAGAGAGAAGCAACAGGATGGTATAACATGGGAGAAGAGATCGAGCAAGGTGTATGTATGTAGGAGCCGAGCAGCGGGGATTAACCACCACAGACAAGCAGACGGGGGTGGGACAGTTCAAAAAAGTTTGAGAACCACTACTCTTGCCATTGTGAAGAAGACTACTGCGCATTGGCCACTGCTAGAGGGTACCTGGCTATACAGACAACACTGATTATAAATGGCTATGATTAGTCAAATTGGTCAGGGTATGAGATCCTCCATTGTGACTTGTGTATTATTCTAAAGTGACTGAAGCTGCCACTGTCAGAGACAGAATGCTGGGCTAGATGGACCATGGTCTGACCTAGGCACTTTTAATGTTATTTTGATTACAGTCAGGCAGTAGATAGGATTCTGGGCTGGGATTCAAGACTGCTCAAATGCTATCCCCCGATCTGCTACTGAATTGTGTTCTTACCCATTCGGTGCCTCAGTTTTCCCATCTGTATAATGGATGCGGGGCCATTAATCTTCCCCTATAAAAAGCTCTAGAGGTATCTGGATTATGAGCATGTATTATTGCTGTTTCTGTTCTCTACCCTGTACCAGCCAGTGAGCAGAAATTATATTGCCACTAAAGCAGAATGTTGGCTGACTGAACACCGCCACCCACCTGTACTGTTGCCGTGGGTCCAGCTTCCCTGTGTTCGTCTCCCAGAGCTTGGATGCCAGGACCCTCACAATGTTGAGAAAGAGGATGAAGTTCACCTGCCAAGAGACACCCAACAATTCAGCTAACCAGACCTGAATTTATGACCACAGTCACACTGTGCTCAGCTTAGCAGCTTGCCCCTTAAGCCAAGGGCAGGGCACCTTTTCCCTTCCATGGGCCACTTAGACAATTAGTACAAGCTTAATGAGACACATAGGAGTTGAAGGGGATTATGATTTGTGGGGCCCAAGGCAAAGATAAAATGCAGGGAACCTGGTGGCCCCTCCCCCTTGGAGACAACTTCTATTGGGCCCTAAAGGTGATCATGTTTGGGGCCTGACAAGGGGAATGGTGCTCCCACAACTTGTTCTGGTGAAAATAGGGGGCCACTGGAGCCCTCAGAAAGAGCGGGGCCCAGGGTGGCCGTTCCAGGTAGCCATGTGGTAAAGCTGGCCCTGGAGGTGCCGGGGGAAGGAAAGATGGGGGAAGGAAAGGGAGGGTTCAGATTATGGAATTGCGCTATAGATCCTTTCCTGCATGCCCTCATCTCCACGTCCTTTCCCTGAGCTCACTCTTTCAGTGCTTGAGGGTAGGGACTGGATCCATGGGCCTCATCCAGGAATTGGAAAGGGTCCAAAATAAAGCCTCACCATGAGCCAAATTTGACACAGGCTGAAGGTTTCCCATGCCTGCTCTAGTCAAAGGCAATATTAAGCAGTCTTGGAGAGATGTGCATAGAGACACTGTCAAGATAAGAACCAAGGTTACCTCCATTATGATAGTGGGTGTATTAGAAAAGCCATAGAACTGAACAAGGGGAGATTACATATAGAATCTATTGCATATAGAATCCAGTTCTATATGCAATAGAACTGGATTAAGATTAGATGCAATGAATAGAATGCACATAGAGGAAGTACATGCCCCCTACTGATTTCCAGCAGAACATTCCAACCCCCCTAGACAGGGGAAGAGCTAAGGGGACCTCTGTGAGGAAGTACACCAAGATGGATGCCCAAAGGAGCAATCTGAGGGAGCGTACCATGATAGATACTGATTATATATCACCAGCAGTGTATCTGGCATAGTTATAGACAAGTCCCTACCCCAAGGGGCTACCAATCTAAGAGAGACAAGGGTGGGGGGAGACAAGCGAGAGGTGAACATCGGGAGAGACAAGGATACATTCATGAGGTTAAGAAGTTGCAGGTTCACATGCTTAACTTAGTTACAGGAAACTAACAGTAACATAGTTACAGGGAAGAGATTCGGAGAGAGCGGGGAAGAAGATGCAATTTCACTCAGGAGCAAGGGAAAGCCTTATGGAAGAGGTAGATTTTCAGGAGGCTTGCATCTTGGTTCATATTGGTGCACTCCCTCAGATCCCCTTAGCTGCGTGATCTATGCTTCACGTAGCTTTTAGGTATCTGGTAAGAGAATTCTCACCAAAATCGCTGCTAAGATAGGAACTTGGTAAATCCACTTCATATTCCCAGCACTGAGGTCCCAGCACCTGATGAGGAAATATTGAAAGAAACAAACAGTAAAGAAAATGCTACTCTGGTCTCACTGGTCCTGCTCACATGAGATCCATCAGCAGCTGGGAGAAAGGCTGATCTTTCACTTAGGGAGATTATCCAGGGTTGTGGGTCTAATGCAAATTGCAACCATCTGACCCCTATCCCACAGGGTGGGCTCACACAGACTGCAGCCCTCAAACCACTTACTCTGGAGGAGTTGAAGGGAGTATGTAACAGGAAACATGGGATGGAATCATCCCATGTTTCCTGTTACATGTTGGTGGCCAGTTGCCAAAGACAAGATAGCTACAAGTACATTCAGTTGCTACCCAATAGGAGGTATGGTGTGGTATTTACCTGGAGCTGAGTCCAGGAGGTGGTGGTGGAGAGTCCCCAGGAGAGGCACAGCAACTCCACCTGTAGCAGCAGTGGCATCAGAAGCAGTGGCGGCAGCACTCTGATAGGAGCACCGCTGCCAATGCTTCTGGCTCCTGCAATGTTAGTGCCACCAGCAGTCCAGGAAACCACCTGTTGCTGCTAGGGTTGCCACCTCTAGTGGTTTTTACTGGACACTCCCATAGGTAAAAAAACACCACAGGTGACAACTGTAGTTGGTGCTCCCAGAGACTCTCCACTGCCACCACTACCACTGGATTCAACTCCAAGTAAGTCCTTCCCCAGTGTTCCTTCCCCCATGCCTTACCCATAGACGCTGTTACCAGGCATAATAGATTAGAACATTTGAACATGAACAAGGAGAATACGTTGGGTAGCAAACTCATAGCAGGCTGTGAACAGACATAAAAAACCCCATTGTATTTGCTATCCAAAAAGGTGGGTAGCAGGACATCTACTAACACCCATTCAGGCAGCCTGCATGATCAGGCCCCATCTCACAGTCACAGCAAACCCCTCTTCCCCACTTGCTCAGGTGAGCCATGCCTCCTTATCAGGGCATACCTCACAATGGCTGCTACCTCTTTAGTAAAGCACCCTGTCCTACACAGTTGAGAAGCAGCCTGATTCACATGTCTGTAGACCCCTGATGCTAACATGCTTTGTTTTAGACAATTTATGAATTGTTTTTAGCCGAGGTTGGGGGCAGGAGGAACAGTGGTAGGACTGGCATGAAGCCATAAAAGCGCTCATGCTATTGCCTCTCAGCCTTCTCTCCCTCCCCCATTTTCTTCCCTGCTATTTCCCCTCCTGCCTCTCCCCTCTTCTCCTCCCCCCCCCCAGCATCCCTTGATGAGGTCACCTCCCTCCTCTCTTCAACTAACCCCCTTCTTCCCCCTATCACCTCCTAACGGCGGTTGCTCCTACTGCTGAACCTTCTCTGCTTCACATCATCAATATCTCCCTCTCTACTGGAAAGTTTCCATTGGCTTTCAAATATGCCACTGTCTCCCCTATTTTTGAGAAGGCCACTCTTGATCCCTCCGACCCTTCCAGCTATCACCCCATTTTGCTCTTGTCCTTGTAAGCGAGGGGAGAGGTGCGGAGAAGGGAGGAAAGGGGTAGGGTACTTTCAGACCCTCACTCACTGAGCTCAGCACCCAAAAGGGGGAATAGTAATCCCTCAGGATCTTGTGTGGTCCAATAACTTCCATAGGGAAGGAGGCCAGATCATCACAGGGAAGGGTGATCAACACTAATGAGCTCCAAGCTCTCTCACACTGTTCCACAAGCACCCACACTAACACACCAGGGAAAGGAAAGTGATGTGATTGGGGGGGGGGGGGGGAGAGGCTCCAGGGAAGAGGGGAACAAGAAGGTAATAGATCACCACCAAACTAGGGAAGTTGTTACAGGAGGGGGTCCAGGTCTTAGAAGGGAAGGCTACTCCAGGTATTCCACACAGTCACACACACAAATTACCCAATTATTCTCATTCTATCACTCACCAGTCTCACGCAATACCAATCTCAAGTCTCCAGAAATTCCAATACACACTCGATTGGCTAGTTCTTACAGTAAAGCTGATCACCGGCAATGGTACACCCAGTCTGCCTCCCTCTTATACCTTGGGTGTCTCACCCAGCTGTGCATGCAGGCAGGCTGAGCGCCGCAGTGCTTCCGGACGCTGGCCTCAGTGTTCCTGGGCTCCTCCCCCTCTCTGTCAGGTGATCGCAGGCAGGGTTTGTCTGCCCCATCCCTGCTGCATCAGGCCCCGGCTCTCTGTGGCCATCAGGAGCCTGACGGGGGCACTGGCGGTGATCCTGCCCCCATAGCTGCCTGCGGTGAGTTCTGACAGTCCTTTGCTTCCAAACTCCTGGAGCAGGCTGTCTACATGGGCTGTCTTGATTTCCTCTCTTCTCTTCTAACTCTTCCCTTGACCCCCTTCAATCCACTCGACTGAGACTGCCCTCACCAAAATCACTGATGACCTTATCTTCGCCAAGTGTAAGGACCTCTACTCCATTCTTGTTCTCCTAGATCTCCCTGTTGCCTTTGACACCATTGACCATAGCCTCCTCCTGTATTTGCTACGCTCCCTTGGTTTCCGGGACTCTGTTCTTGATTGGTTCTCCTCATCTCTTGAACTAATTCTTCAGTGTTTCTCTTGCTCCCCCTCTATGCCATTTCCCCTCTCTCTGGGAGTTCCCCAAGGCTATGTCCTGGACCACCTTCTCCCTTTACACTCTTTCTCTAGGGAAACTCATTGGTATCACCTGTTTGCTGATAACACGCAACTTTCTCTCTCCACTCCCACACTCTCCTCCTCCAGCCAGTCTTGTATCACTGACTGTCTTTCTGACATCTCTGCTTAGCTATCTTGCTGCCAAATTAAGCTGGGCAAGACTGAACTTCTCATCTTTCCCCCAAAACATTTCCCTCCTACTTCTCTCTTAGTTTCCATTGAGGGTGTCACCATCCAGCCTGCCTCAGGCACGTAGCCTGGGCTTTTTTCTCTCCTTTATGTCTCATATCCAGGCTGTTGCCAAGTCCTTCCGCTTCGCTCTGTATAATATTGCTAAAATCTGGCCATGCCTTACTGTTCCCACTGCAAAAATGCAAGTCCACACTCTAGTTATCTTTCGCCTTGACTATTGTAACTTCCTCCTTACTGGCCTCCCTTGCTCTGATCTCACCCCCCTCATCTCCATTCAACACTTTGCTGCCAAAGTCATCCACCTTGACCATGTTCAGTCCCTCCTCTCTACCCTACACTGGCTCCCCCTATGGGAACACATTCAGTGCAAGCTCCTGATCTTAATCTTCAAGGTTATTCATGGCCTTGCTCCCCCATATCTCTCTGCTCTTGTATCCCGCAACATTCCTGCTTGGGAGTTTTTGCTCCTCTTCTGCCCCCACCTTCACCTGCTTGCAACTCCCCTTCTCCTCTAAATGTCTTTGCCCCTTCTTTCTTGTTGCCCCCCCCCCATGCCCAGAAATCCCTCCCTGGATACATTTGTTCTGCTCCCTCTCTCACAACTTTCAAGTTCCTCCTGAAAACCTACCTTTTCTGTCAGGCTTTCCCTGGCTCATCCTGAGTGATAAAACCCTCCTCCCTGTAACTAAGTTAAGCACATGCACCTGCAACCTTGTAAAAGTATCCTTGTCCCTCCTGATGTTCACCTCTCCCTTGTCCCTCCCTTCCTTGTGTCTCTTAGATGGGGTGTTTTACACACACATTTATCCTGTATGTTTCTTGTTACATCTTGAACTTTGTGTGTGTCTAAATCACTCACCCAGATCTTAAACATCCGAATCTTTGAACTTCTGCATAGAACTTCTCCCAGAACGTTTGTGTGTAAAATGTTCTCCTGATAAATTGCTTTACTCCAGGCAGCTGTGGTCACTTGATTTACATGGCAGTCTGTCACATCTACAGCTGTGGCTACTTTAGCTGCCTCAGGGCAGTGTGTGTGTGAAAAATGCATCTGGAACTTACTTGTGGACTTGTAACCTCAGAAGACTGAAAAATCTGGAACTTTAACGTGTGTGTACAAATGCCCATTGTAAGCACCTTGGGGTAGGAACCAGTCTACAATTACTGATGGTACAGTGCCAGGTACACTGCTGATGGTATATAAATAAAATAATAATAATAATTAATTAAAAATGAATTCTCCCTAACAGTCTTTGGAGGAGCGAAGTTGAAACTACATACTGTGTATCCGCCAGGGACGCCCTCATGCTGGCCCAGACAGACACAAACACCACAGGGAGACCTGGAAGACAACATAGTGGCTAAATCAGAAGTCTTGCAAAATGAAGCAAAGCTTGGACATGTGGAAGTGTCCATATTCCCTCAGGACAATCCACTATTAAACTCAATAGGAGTTTTGCCCTTGACTTTAACACTGGAGGATTGCCCTGGCTCTTGACATAAACCTTCCACTGATTAGAAATAAGGGGTGGTTCACAAAAGAATGATACATCAGGGTTTGTTTGTTTTTTAAAACTACATCTCTCCTCTTCTATTCTCATGAACAAGGGGAATCAGGGATTAAATAATTCATCCCTTCCTCTGATCTCCCTCTTTGGGAGCTTGCTGTAGGGGAGGTATGAAATAGCAAGCAGTCAGTGAAACAGATATGCTGTGTGAGGGATGCATAAAGGGTGTTAACAAACAAAATGACAGCTCATGCCCAGTAGGTGTTCACCAGTTTGTTTATTAGGTGTTTGCCCTTACCTGTCACATGGCCACCACCTACCGGACATGTAACCCACACTTATGGTAGGGTCTCAGAGCCCACCATGCAGGCAAATGTGGGCTAATGTGTGCCCATGTGCCATCAATTACCTCACATATAGCCTCCTTGCATCCAGGTTCTCCAGCACCATAAAGTCTCAGCGAAAAGGTTAGGGCATTCCATGGAGTGACCATGTCTTGCTCTTACTGCCACATACGTAACATCCACCTTAAAAGCCCCATGTGCCATTTTCAAACATGCATTCTCCATGCTCGTCATGTTGGTAGTACGTGCTCGACACTTGCCCTTTCCTAGACTTCTGTACAGATCCACCTGCCAACACTGCATTCCCTGGTCTGAAGAAAGAAACCAAGGCCTTCATCATTTTATGGGGGGACTAAAAGGTCCCATATACCCTGGTGAAGTGGTACAGGAACGAGGTGGTGTTCCAGGAGATATCAGCTGCAATGGTGCAGGATGGCTACAACCAGGATATGAACCAGTGCTGGCAGCAGGTCAAATATTTGAGGTACAGATACAGAGAGATCCAGGAAAACAACTTTGCCTCCAGCTGTGGGAGGCAAACATGGCCCCATTCACCTTTCCTTTAAACCTTACATCGACTCTGTTGCCAAGTCCTGTCACTTCGCCCTCCACAACATTGCTTGGATTCTCCCCTTTCTCTCTGTCTCTTCAGCCAAAACCCTTGTTCACGCCATGGTCATCTCTCGCCTTGACTACTGCAACTTCCTCCTTACTGGCTTCCCTCGCTCTCACCTGTCCCCCCCCTTATCTCCATCCAAAACTTCGCTGCTAGGGTCATCCACTCAGCCCGTCACTTTGACCACGTGCAGCCTCTCCTATCCTCACTTCACTGGCTCCCCCTTCCCGAACGCATCCTTCACAAACTTCTGGTGTTCACTTACAAATCCCTTCACAACCTGGCTCCCCCTTACCTCTCAGCCCTAGTCTCCTTACACACTCCTGCGCGCACTCTCCACTCCTCCTCTGCCCCCTCCCTCGCTCTCCCTTGTCTCCCCTGCTCCCCTAACCACCTTTGTCCCTTCTCCCTTGCTGCCCCCCCATGCCTGGAACTCCCTCCCTGCCCACATCCGCATTGCCCCCTCCCTCTGCACCTTCAAATCCCTCCTCAAAACAAGCCCACCTCTTCCTCGCCTCCTTTCCCGATGCCTGTTAGAACTTTCCTTTCAATATTTATTACTGTCTGCCCTCCCCCGCAAACTTCTGCCTAACCGAACCAAGCCAAGCATGGGCACCTGAGACTTCACATCCACTTGAATGTTATTTATCCCTTGTCTCTCCCTATGTTCCCTCTCCTTGTCTCCCCCCTTCGTGTCTATTAGATTATAAGCCTTTTAAGTCTTATAAGCCTTCTAAGATTATAAGTCTATTAGATTATAGGCAGGGACCACATCTATCTTATTGTTCTGTAAAGCGCCAGGTACACAGTTGGCGCTATACAAATGCTTATAATAATAATAATAATTAATAAAAAATAATACTACAGTTCCTGTATGTGGACAGAGCCATTGTAGATTCCCGCCTGTATGGCTGTGCCTTCGTGAGGGACCAGAAGCAGATGGATGTGGCTCCCCCACTGTCCACGCTTGTTTCTGATGCCCCCACTGCAATCTCGTTCACCCACACGGAAGCCGTGGCTGCTGGCAGACATAATTCCCTGCCTGTCACCGCCCTGGAGCCATCACAGTTGTCATAGATGCTGTGACTCTCTATGTACTCCCTCCAGTTCAAGAGCCAGCCTTTATCTGAGGAACCACCTGAGGTTCTGGTTCAGAACACAGAGGCCCCGGATGCCATTTTTATAGAAGAGGGGGTAAAAGCAGAGGAGAATGCCGTACACGTTAAGTTAATGCATTTGTGGGACTGAGGGGGCCCTTTGTGTAGCTGCATGCTAAAACCTTCTGTTTATTGTCATTTGAATGTTTATTCCATTGTTTACTATGTTTGTTTACTTTAACAGGTGGCAGGGAGAACCCAACTGGACTGGGGCTAGAGGAGTTGGAAAATTATCAAGACACTGGATGGAATAGGTAGGAGAGAGGATGGGATAGGTAGGCCCACACATGCCCATGTTTCAAGTGGGCAGGAAGTCAACTGGCAGGAACTCAATTGTGGCTTGGGATACTGATTTGTTACCATGGGAATTAGGAATTGGGAGGAAGGCTACAAAAAATGTCACCTTGCAGGAGAGAAAGGTCTCTGGTCATGCATCTTGGAGCAGGGGATGTGACACTGGTTGGAGGAGGCCTTTGGGAGTGGGGCAATGGAGAAGGATGATAGTAACCTCACAGTGACAGGTTGCTGGCCGGGTGCTAGTGGAATGGCCACACGAATCTCACAGGGAAGGGCCGCCAGCAGGGGTGCTAAGTGAGGGATGATAGGAACCTCACAGAGAAAAGCCACCAGCTGGGCAGTTGTCATAGATGCCGTGACTCTCTATGTACTCCCTCCAGTTCAAGAGCCAGCCTTTATTTGAGGAACCACCAGCTGGGCAGTGGCCAAGGGGGATGAGACACAAGGTGGGAAAGGCAGCTGGCCCAGTGCTAGGGAAAGACAGACGGGGCAGAAGAAAGCACAATTACACAAAGATATAGTTTGAAATGCTTTATTAGAATAAAATTATAAACAGTCACTGATGGTGGGTGTTGGGGTGTCCATGGTAGTTGATGTGGTGGCACAGCGCATCCTGGATCTCTGGCTATGCACTGCTTGGAACAGTTGAGCAGTTCCCTGAACAGGGGCACTTGCTCGCCAGAGCTAACTGGAGGTGGGTTCTCCAAAGCAGCCCTGCCCATTTTGTGGATGTTGTGCATAACACAGGTGGCAGTCATTAGCAGTGGAGCAGTCTCCAACTGAAAATCAATTAGGGCCACAACTGCCTGCCAACACTGCTTCAAAAGACTGAAAGCTTGCTCCACGTCAGACTGCATGGTACTGAGCTCTGTAAAAGTACCACTGTTTCAGTGTGTGGGCAAGGATGTATGTCTTCTTGAGCAAGGGTTTCAGTGGTAGGAAGTGTCCCTGAGAACAACTGGCTGCACGAGTACTCCCTCAGTACACGCTTCAGTGGAGGGTCCAAAGTCTCCAGTGTACATGCAGCCAAAGAAAGGAGACTGACAAAATGTGCAGGGGTTGTGGTTCTTCCTGGACCACCCAGCTAGCACATCGATGAAACAGGCATGGTGGTCCACTATAGCCTGAAGAACCAGGGAGAAAACCCCCTTCCAGTTCAAGCTATGGGATGGACAGATTATGGTGATACGGCTCCCATGGATATACAAATGCAAGAACTCCTCTCACTGAAAGCCTTCTATTACCTCCGAAGGGTTAACCAACTGCATAACACAATCCACCAGCACATCCACAATTACCATGCAAACCTCCACTAGTATTGTGACAACCGTGGAGGTGACAATTCAAAATTGCTGGGCAACAGAGAAACAGGAGTCAGGAGTAGCAAGTTTCCATATGGTAAGACTCCTCCACAGGAATAGGCAAACACATCACCATGCTCCTTTCCTCCAGTCACGGTGTAAACTGAATTTTGGTCCTGGGGAAATCTTGGACCTAATATCAGGAACTTATTACTTTGGTTCTCTTGTACCTGACTACCCTACTAGGAGAGAAACCCTTTTCTTACCAAATTGCAATAAAATGAAAGACTCAAATCTTAGTTACTTTGCTTTACTTAATAAGATATAAAAGTACATTATAATAAAGTTTCAGAGTTACAAAAGAGACTTAAAATATTAACTACAAAAGAATAGTTCTTAGATCAAGATACAAAAGTAGTTCCTTGTAAAGAACAGTGAATCAGACAGCAGTATCCAAGGGATTCTACTTACTGAACAAAGAACTAATGCTCCGGTAAGGTTTTTATAGGACTTATGGTATTATAAGAGTGTATGACATGAAACAATGTGGGAAAATATCCAACTGTAGCGGTTCTATCTGGTTCATCATGATCTTCAAATACACTGGGACCACTTACTTAGTTCTCTTATCTAAAATAAAATCATACTGCACATAGTTTGTATACTAGGACAAAAGGCATCAAAGGTGATCTAAAAGAGGCTGCAGAATCTCCCGTTTGTAGGATTGAGCCAATAACAAAGAGAAATCCTAACACAAAGAAAACAAAAATAACAAATATTTTTTTAGATATTACTCAGGTTTCATGACTTCCCAGGGCACACAACAAAATTGCCAATTCTAGCTCTCAAGCCAGGCTGTAAATACTTTTAGTAATCTGTATTACCCACTTCCATGGATTGATTAATTAATGAATAACCATAACGTTATTCAAAAGATAGATGACACCATTTCTTATGAGATGGTTCCAACCTATTAGCATTATGGAGTAGGCTGTGTGACTATGGATGCATTTCGCTGCCCATTGCAGGTTACTGCAGATGTCTCCACAGAGGTATTTAAAACTTTCTGTTCACATAGCAGTTCACTCTCCAAAAGTAAAACTGTCTTTACACTCATAATGGATCCCATCTTTCAACATTTCATTATATCATGCATCTGCTAATTTTCCATAGCATTTGTGTCCACTTATATGGCAAGCGCATCATATATGAGACTATTATTAAATGTAAGACTAGGTTAGGCTAGGTCTAAATCAATTAGGATATGGGCAATTAGATTCTTCAATTTTAATCATACCTGAAAATCAGATGTACACATTTTATCACAGTGTCTTTCCTGGTAAGAGCATAAGAAAACAATCTTTCCTAAGTCATTCTAAATTAATCTAAATGGTATGCTTAATATAATCATAATATTATATATGCAGGTACACAAAGTCTTCATTTAATACAAAGAAAAAGAAACAAAAGAAAACATAGTACATAAGAGGACAGAAATAATCCATTACAAATTTAAAATTACATTTACAAATTCAAAAATAATATCAAGTATAGTAATTAAGTATCATAAATCATGAACTTGTCAAGTTCTTCATAGACAGCTTCAGAAAAGTCTGGTAACATTAGCAAAGAGATGTCATCAGGAAAGTAACAGAACAGTCTGTAGAGAGGCTCCCTTCAGTTTCCTGGAACATCCTGTAAAAATATACTGTTTCCCTGATACAATTTTAACTGGTTTGCATGATAGAATTTATCAAAGGTTCTTCTTTTCTTTAGTAATCTCAATTTATAAACAGTATTGGACAATTTGTCAATGATAGAAGAAGGTCCAATCCATTCTGAACTCAAATTGTGAGGAGGCTTAGCATAAGCTATAAGCATTACTTTGTCTCAAATTTTCCAATAATTTTCTTTCTAAAAGTTCTGGAAAATAGGCTTAATTTTTCCCTATTGGCTTTTAAGCCACTAAAACATGCAATTTCTGGAGATAGTCTATCAAATCCTTCATGTATTGATCCACTTTAATCCTTTTCATATTTATCTGGTTGCTATTCTAGACAGCGTGATCTGGCATTCTCATCTGTCAACCAGTAAGTACCTCAAATAGTGTATACTTAGAGACAGATGAAGGAGTTCCTCTTAAAGCCAACAGAATGAAAGGCAACAATGCATCCCGGTTAGTACCACTGCTATGGCATGATTTCCTTAACATTCCTTTGATCGTTCCTGATAGCTTGTTCCACAACCCCTGCAATAGGAGATCTGTAAGGAATATTTAAATGTTATAATAATAGGTTTCTTCTGGCTAACTCAATACTAGAACCAGGGTCCCCCCTATCTCCTGGTCCAAGTACTGCACACTTAGCCATTACATCACACTGGCTCTCTTTTCAAATTTTTCAAATCAAATGCTGCTGGATTCCTAACAAAGCCAAACAATTCTTGAAAACTTCATGTGTAAATGATGATCCCTGATCAGAAGTCACTCGGAGAGGTAAACCCCATCTGTGAAGAACTTGTTTTACCAGAACCTTAGCTATAGCTTTTGCTGTGTTGCTTTTGAGTGCAAAAGCTTCCACCCATTTGGGAAAACAAATGTATTATCACCAACAGAAATTGTTTTCCTCTTGCTGTTCTTTGGCAGACGACCCACAAAATCAATTTGTAGTTCAGTCCAAGGTCCCTTAAATTCTTTAGGTCTTAAAAGAGCATTTTGTTTTCATGGACTGGGATTATTTTGTGCACACCTAAAGCACCTTTTATAAAAAATCCTCAACTTGTGTTTTTATGTCTGGCCACCATCCCAGGGTTACCAGGCAGGATAACGTCTTTTCATTCCCTTGATGCCCTCCAGTAGGCCAGTGGTGAGTAGCTGTAATTAGGGATGGGTGAACCGATCGCGGTTCGAGTTCAGGTGTTCAGTTAAGTTCAGTTCGGGTGTTCAGTTCAGTCGTTTGGTCCGGTCACCGAGTTCGGGTTCAGGCGTTCGGTTCGGTCAAGTTTGGTTTGGTTTGGTTTGGTTCGGCTGTTTGGAAAAAGTATCGTGAGAGCCCGTGATCGTGCCAGAAACAGGAAATTCGAGTGTGTGCAGAGCTTGTGTGGGTGAGAGCGTGTGTGTGTGTAGCTGATCGGTTTGTGTGCTCTGTGTTTGGTTTGGCTGGCTGTGTTTGTTTTGGCGTGTTGTTGGTGAGTGTTTGTGGTGGATGACTGGTGACTTGACTGTGTGGCTTGTGTTGGCTTGGTTAAAAAAAATAATAATGCAGAAGACGCCGGTCATTCTGATTAAACGCCAGGGGCCCAAATTGGTGGTCCCGGAGCTGGTGGTGGAGGAGAAAGAGGTCGCTGCCCCAGCCCCATGATCTTCAGTGGTGGAGGTCCCGGAGCCAGTGGTAGAGGAGCAAGCAGCGGGCAGAGGAGATGTTGCCAGGTTTGTAAACTTTTTTTTTACTTTGAGGAAAGAAAGGCTCTATCCATTAGAGTGAGTCCACTGGCGTGCAGGTGGGTGTGTGGGTCGTGTGGGCATCAGCGGGTGGCAGCAGATGTCTGCCACAAAGAGAGAGGGTACTGTAGTGTGGGGGGCTCTTCCAGAAGTCAGGCATGAGCATGAGCATGAGCAGCACCCCCATCCAAACATGTACCAGGCTAGCAAGGGTCTCCACTCTCCAGTTGCCATTCCATTCCCTAAGCACCCCCAAATAAGGGCAGGATTTGCACATGCCAGCCAGGGTCTCATCCCCCCACAGCACCCAAAGAAGGGCAGGATTTGCATGTGCCAGTCAGCCAGGGTCTCCCCATTGCCATCCCTCCCCAGCATCCAAAGAAGGACAGGATTTGCATGTGCCATCCAGGGTCTCCCCCCTCCGCGGCACCCAAAGAAGGGCAGAATTTGCATGTGCCATCCAGCCAGGGTCTCCCCATTGCCATCCCTCCCCAGCACCCAAAGAAGGGAAGGATTTACACGTGCCAGCCAGCCAGGGTCTCTCCATTGCCATCCCTCCCCAGCACCCAAAGAAGGGCAGGATTTGCACGTGCCAGCCAGCCAGGGTCTCCCCATTGCCATCCCTCCCCAGCACCCAAAGTAGGGCAGGATTTGCACATGCCAGTAAGGGTCTTGTCTCCATTGCCATCCCTCCCTAGCACCCACCCAAAGAAGGGCATGATTATTGCATGTGCCAGCCAGGGTCTCTCCATTTACCATCCCTAGCACCCCAAGGAGGGAAGACTAGAGGCATCATCATAAATCATACAGGTGGCTTGGGCGCAGGAATCTGGCAGTGTGCCGTGGAGCAGAAGAAAGGGGGGGGGGAAGGCAAGCCAGAAGTGGTGCCACCTGCAAAGTCCTTCCCCCCGCTCCCTCCAGCTCTGATGCGGAGCCTCCCCCAGGAGCAGGAGGAGTCTTCAGCGGCAAGGACCTTTCAGGGCCAGGTGCAGGGGACCAGCCGGGACTTTGTGGCTGTCCTCCAAGTAATAGAGAACCGACAGGTGGAACAGTTCCAGGCGGTCGAGTTGCGGGAGAAGAAGGTGGAGGCATACTCGAAGTACGTCTCCAAGGACGTCTCCACCGAGAGGGCCGACCTGGAGCTCTTCTTCCAGTCGGTCTCCAACTGGCAGGCGGCCGTGGTAGTGGCCGTAGAATACGTCGTGGAACGCGGCTATGAAATGCCGGCAGGTGGCGCCCCCTGCCCCTAGGTCCCCACTTATGCCTTTCCCCCAAATTCCGGGGGGCAGGCCCAAAGACTGAGTCCTTAGTGCATAAGTCTCCTTTCTATTTTAAAATGTTTGGTTTTTGTTTTATAATTTTGTTGTTGTTGTTGTTTTGTTAAGTAAAGTTATATTTCTTGTTATTGTTACGAGCTGACCTGTCCAATCTTTTATCCCTCTGTGTTTAAGTTCTGGCTGGCAGGTGGCAGAATTGCATACAGCTTGTCGATCCCTTCCAGCAGCACCTGCCACCCCATGTAGCGTAGTTATTAACCCAAAGATGTGCCAGCAGCAGGGTCTCAACTTGCAGACAGCCCC
>QEPC01001773.1:785358-826629 GCA_003113815.1 Sphenodon punctatus
GCAAAGCCCCGCCCCCCACTGTGCAAAACAGACAAGCAGGTGTACAAAATATGCAAGATATACAGAGCTGAACAGACACAGCATAAGCCAACGCACCAGGCGAACATTCTGGGACCTTCAGTATGACCTTCAGAAATTGATTTCAAAACTTATGAGAAGATCAGAGATGGGGAGGGGGCAACTACAAGGATGTACCAGAATCCAAGAAGTCTGTCTCCATCAAGTTTAGGAGCTTGGGGTTTCTGCTCTAGCAGTGCAAATACCTGTGACCTTCTTCACCTGCTCATGCCCCTCCTCTCAAATGGCCTGGAAGAAGATCAGTGGGGAACTAGCCCTCATACTCCACACTAGGGTTGCCACCTTTTGCCATTTGACCCCAAGACTACTATAGGCCAAACGTGAGTCTCAGGATCAGATTGCAAAAGATGGCAACTAGGATTGTCATGTACACAAATATTTAAGGAATGCTTATTAAAAATACATGTTGCAGGGCCTGCATTGATGACTAAGGTGCAAATGCCAGTCCTGCCAGTTGGGTATCTATGAGTGGGAAGGAGGTGTTTTATATACTTGGGGGGGGGGGCTCGAGACTGTCACGGGGTGATTTTTCAAACTAGTGAGCTTGATATATGCTGGTAGAGAAGGGCACACAAGCACAAACCCATTTGTGAGAATGTTCAGACCATCTCGCTGAACCTTCTTTACAAGGCAGCAACCTTCTGCTACGAGGCACAGCTGGCCCGGCGGGGTTTTCTTTCTTTCTTTCTTTTTTTTAAAGCTTCAGAGCAGCCTGCAAGGAGTCAGAGAGGGAACGCGCAGTGGAAGAACGACTTCGGCTTCACACAGTAAGTGTAGGGGGGGCTTCTCAGACTGTGGGGCCGCAACTTTGAGGGTTTTTTTTGGATTTTTTTTAAATGGGACAGGCGGCCGCGCAGCGCCACAGCAGGCTTAGCTGCCATAGGGATGGGCCCCCAGCCACGGTGGGCCCTGGGACAAATGTCCTGCCTGTCCCTATGGTAGCTATGCCCTTGTGTCGTACAAACACACTGTATCTCTATCTATCTCTATAACTAAGCTAACTACTATGTATATCTATCTAATAACTATCTATCTATATATACAATATTACACAGGGTGGGGTACAAAACTGAAATGAAAGTCAATCTAATAATAATCCTACTCTAAATAAATCCAAAACTTAAAACGGGAAGGGAATCAGGGATGGAATAAGAGGGAGAGGGAAAGGATTCAATGGAGGGGGGAGGGAGGAAGGAAGATTGAACACAGGGAACACAGGGAGGGTAAAAACAAAAAAGAATACCTAAATCTATCTAATATAATCTAAATAAATGATAATATGGAGGTAAATGGGTTGGATGGATGAAATAGGAGGAGGATGGCAATGGATTAGGAATAGGAAGGAACAAAAACTGCTGGGAGAGGGAACCTTCTGAAACACCTGCTGTTCAGGAACAGTGACTAGCTCAGAAGGTGTTGGGAAGGGGGGAGGCAAGCAGTTTTGTTTTTTGCTGTGCCCGCCTCACTGCAAGCCCTTTGGCTCCGTGCAGCCTAGCCCGTGGCCAATCGCAGACTGCGAAGCCAGTGGTCTGAGGCGAAAACTTTTAGAACTTTTGTTGTACTGCTATCCGATCCAAACTATTGCTGTCTAGTTCTGGTAGCTACTGCAACTATATCAATGTAAAAGTCCAATTTATTCCTTGTTTAGCACCCAGTTTAGACAATTCATCAGCCTTTTCTTTTTCCAATCGAAAAGATTCAGATTTGCAAAGAGCTTTGACCTGTTTTTACAAACACTGGTTTGGATAATTTTTGAGCCAATTGTGAAATATATTTCATCAGGTCTGCATACTTAATTGGAGTTCCCTCAGTAGAGGTGAAATTGTGTTGCTAATAAAGTATGAATTCAGTGAGTGAAAGACATACATAGTTAGAGTCTGAACATCCTCATTTTTAGGAACAGGCCAAACTGGATTGTTGAACTCTGATTGAGTTTCCTCTATCACTCCTTGCTGCAGCAGAAAATGAATTGCTTTACATGTATCTTAATCAGCAATGTAAGGAAAGGGATACTTTTTCTGTGATCTAGGAAAGATAACAGGTTCAATTTTGATAGGTGGAATATCCAATTTACCACAAATAATCAGTATCAGAAATAGAACCTTCTGCAAAATGGGTAATCCAGTACTTGATGGCAGATATCGGTCAGAAGCTGAAGAACAACTGACTTTTATCCAGAGCATCTCTGATTCCATCCTGCTTCCATTATTATAAGCAATCTACATTGTCTATCATGGTTCCAGAGAGCTATCTTTACTCTAGGTGGAAGAATGTGAAATTGCAATGGAATTTTTCTGTTTCTTCTCCCTGCCTGGGAAGAAATGGCATCTTGTTTAGGGTTAAAATTTGCAGTCTTACCTCCTCGATCAGTACAAGGAGCTCTGGAAATTCCATATTTTTGCTGAGGTAGACTAGGCTCTGTGAAAACAGAATAATTAGGCACTGCACTTCTACGAACAGTCTGAGTGGAATGGGGGAGGAAGGATGGATTAATCAGGCCATGGGAAGCCCGATGCCTAAAAGAGTTCCTTCCCCATGTGCAATAACGTTTTCTCCAGGAAGATGATCGATCAGAAAAAACTATTCTCATGTCCTATGTCATAATCAAGGGACATTCTTGGATTCATGCTAGCTAAGCATATACCGAGAACTCTACAGGTACTAGTTTGTACTGGCTCATCACCTTCAACAAAATCACAGTTCCCTAGCCCATGAATTTCTGCTGCTGGCGAGCATTCTGTTTTGGAGGAGGCAGAACGGATGACATGAAGAAACGGGCACGTCAGAAAGAAAATATGAGAAGAAGCAAAACACTGCCAAAAGCAGGTTTTCGTCTGTGAGAAGGGGGGGGGGGAAAGCACATAAATCTTCTGAGAAGAAAGAGAAACTGTCAGAAAGAGAAAGTTTACATAGAGTACAGTGCAAAATGGTAAAATCAGAAACCAAATGGTTAAAAGGTTGGCATTCCAGAAGAAATTGCTCAATGCATTCAGAGAAATGAGACCGGTGGGAGGGACCCTTTATCCCATGTTTCGTCCCATTCAAAGGGACAGATTAGTTTGAGGAACGAAGAAAACACCAATATACATATTTCCATAACTATTAAAACATTGTATTAAATACATGACAATGTCAAACAGAGACACATTCAATACAACTTATCCTGATAAAGTGAGAAAAGGTATTATATGGAACGAAAATCATGGTGACCCCAAAAGATGAAAAAGGGATACAGGTGCTCTCTACGGCTCCTGGATGGCAAGATATTAATAAATAAAGAGCCATGAAACACACTGACTTGGTCGAAGAAGCCAATCAAATCCATCAATTTCCAAACCAATGGCTTTGGAGAGGAAACAGACATACAGGCAAATACAGCTGGATGGACTGAATTGGGAGAAAATAGACTTAGGAATACTCACCAACTCCTCTGCAAGCTGTGCCAGGTGTAAATTCTCTCTTGTAACAGCTGAGACAAGATTGCTATTATCTCCGATGCTGGAGTGGCTCCCAGGGGAGAAAGGAGAGAAATCTCCTCCCCTTGGAGACTCAGAGGCAAAAGTGAAATCAAAGTGGAATGACAAGCACAACATTCCAAAAGTTGATTTGGAAGCACTAGGGCTGTAACTAGGTCTTTGAAAAACTTTGGAAATCACCGAAGATTACAGTACTTGGTTCAGAAAGTCAAAAGTGCTGAAGACCAAGGCCATTATTTGGAAAACTTTGGAAATGGCTGCACACATGGTGGACAGTTGAGCTTCTTCTGGAAATGAAACTTAGTGCCATATTTGGTAGGAGGGGGGTATGTGAGGGGACAGTTGAGTGATGATAAGCCAGATGGAAAGTTTTGATTGGTTGGTCAAGCCAGATGACAAGCTTTTAATTGGCTAACATGGCAAAATAAAAGTGGCTGCAGCCATTTTGTCCATTCTCTTTGGTGAATTTGGCTGTGTGCTACAGTGCTGCTGGATCTGTAAGTAATCGGCTGGGGGGGGAGGGGTGTCTGTCCTGGCCTGGTTTGGACTGAACTGTCCATAGGGCCAATGCTGGGGGGTGGGGGTTACGTTGCAGTTTTTTAAACAAAATAATTGGGTGCCACATTGCTTCTAGTTCTGCCTGCTGCTTGGTTGGCACTTGGCACCATGAGGCCAGAGGGATCTCTCTGCCTGGCTCCACTTCCCCTTACCTGATCTGTTCAAGTTTCCAGTGCCACAGTACCAATGCCATGCCAAGAGATTGCCCCTGTGTGTGTGTGTGTGTGTGAATGTCTGGTTTCTTAATTTTGTGACTGCTGTGGCCTGGACTTGCTGGCTTTTGATGGGATTTATTTCTCCATGCAGTTGCAGACTGTTTTGCGGGGTTGTTGTATTGTTATTGAGTGAATGTCCCTTGCTAGTCTGCATTTTTGTGCACTGTTTGGTTGGTATAATGATTAAAGCGGGTTCACCCACTGTTGATGGTGAGCCATGCTGTGAGTACACTACTGTTGGGGTTTCTTGAATTTCTGCACGCAGTTGCACTTTTGGGGGGTTGTCTTCTGGAGTAGAGCTAATGCGGCAGGAGCTTTTACCGCGCCGCAATTCCATTCCGAAAACTCAGAATCTGATGTTGCGCCCTGCGTAATTCTGCTCGGTACCTTCGCAATTCTGCATTTGCTGCTACAAGAATCCGCAGATTCTGTGCTTTATTGCTTTTTCCGATCGTCGCTGTTGTTGCATACAATTGGTGGCCTTTTTCCACCTTCTGCCAATTTAATATATGAGAGACAGTCATGAGTGTTTATCGCGGTTCTGCGAACGGAGTATGCACTTGCAGTACTGGTGCGCTGCTGTGCATGTGTGCTGTGCTAACTGCTGGTGTTGCTGTTGTCCCTCTGTGCTGCAATCACTGCCCATTCTTCTCAAATACATACATTCACATGTTCTGGGTGGGAGTTCAAGGAACGATGCTTTTATTTAATGGTAAATTGATCTTTTATGTAAACGTAAATTGACCTCCAAACTAAAGTTTTTTGAGCAAAACTCCTGGTGGGATTTTAAGGTGACCTGTGTATTGGCTGACTCAGTCATTTTTTACATCATAGGACTGGCTCAGAAAGTTGACGGCTTGAAGGAATTAAGTTGGCATAGTTGTTAAGGTTCCTGCTTGCTATACAATTTGTAGTTGTCATTCCGTGGGTTCAAATCCCCACTTTTCTGTGTAACGTTAATTTGTTTTTGTTTTTTTCACTTTTACATTAGTGTTATTGTTTGTTAATCATAAAATTAGTGCTGTGTTGTGTTGCTTATGGCCTACTTTGTATGCCAAAAAAATATGCTTAGTTATTACATTAACGGAAGACTGAGTAACTGAGCCAGGCGGCGTGAGTGCTCTTATGCTGCACCCGTAGCGCCGCCGGCGTTACGCTCACTCGCAGTCACCGACTGCCATCGCCGTCACTGACTGCCCTGCCCCACCTGTCCTTATGTGCCCACCTTCCCTCCCCCTGACACCAGACTTCTGTAGATGCGCTGGTGGGCGGCAACCAGCAACAGACAGGGAGAGGGGTGTGTGGTGCTTCCCATGCCTGCCCGGTCTTGCTGCCAGAGATTGGCTGTCTGCTCCTGATCCTGAGTCCTGGAGTCCCTCCACACAACCCATCCTGAGTCCCATCCACACAACCCACCTGTTAATTGTTTTAATAAAGATTTTGAAATTTATTCATTGAATATAGCCATCCTCCACATCTCTAGTGCTTTTACAGAGGTGCGCTGCGCCGCGACCGTCCCATGCTCCCACTCCCACCAGATAGAGTGAGACGGCTCAAAAGCGGACAGCCACAGGCATTTAACACAGGTAGGCGGGCTTTATTTCACATTGGCCATGTGAAAGCATAACCCCCTAAGCTCGACTTCGGAGTCACAGCAGTCACAAGATGATGAGCAGCTGAGTGAATGACATTCATCCGAATGAATGTGAATGACGCATTCACATTGTGAATTCACATTCACGGGTGTGTGAATGACTTTCATCCGCATCACACTCCTGCCGCCACGCCTACCTCTTTGTTATGTTAACAGTTAACACTAAACAGCTAACTGCAGTAAGTAGGGTTGGGAGGGACCAGACTCCGGAGTGAACGTTATGTGAACTCCCCCACCCTCAAAGCGTTATGAAACTATAAGTCCCCCGCCCCCCACTCCCGTACCCTCCCCCCCTGCCCGAGAGTGTTTAAGTTCCAAGTCCAACTTGCTGCCATGTACCTGGTACATAGTTTGAAATGTTTGATTGTGGTTAAACTGTGGTTAGTGTCATGTCAGAAAACACCCTTAGAGCACTCACTGCATCTGCATCTATCTTGATTGCAGAAACAGTAGAGATATACAGGCAGGGAGGGATTGGAAGGGTGGAAATAGCATTTTAATCTTATAATTTATAAGAGTCTTTGTATATGGATTGTGTAGTTAACAAAGGACAGCGAAATAATCCCCTAAGAGAGAGTGATTTTTTGAAACAGGTCCCACTCCCTACCCAGTGTGCTTACAATCGAAGATGGACACGGATGAGGGGATGGGGAATGCACAGGGAAAGACAGATACACATGTATTCCCATTTTACACATGGCGAACTGAGACTGAGAAGTTTTGACTTCTCCAAGGTCACTCAGTGATTTCACTGGCTATTTCAATTTGAGCCCTGGTCTCCTAGGCCCAAGTCCAGCAGCACCTTATCTACACACTAGAGCTTTAAAAGAGTCCTTCTCGTGTGGCTCAGTGCCTCTGCTTGGGGTAGATGTACAGAAGATTCCACCCTTTTTCTGCTCAAGTCCCTTCTAATCATCTGGCTTATAAAGTAAGTAGGCATACACACACACACACACACTCCCCCATTTTAAAGCCAAAATGGGTACTCATGGGATACTAAATGAGTAGTGCCCATTGACTAATCTACAAATGGTAGGTTGAATAATGCATATTTGATGAGTATCCCCATTTATTTATTCAAATGCATAGTTCCCATCCCAACTATGGATGCATAGTTTCCTTCTGCACCCCTCCAGGCCATACACCCAGGCCATCCATCCGCCTGCCCATGACCCCTCCGTAATTCCTTGATTTGTGATATAAATATGTGTTTGTGGCCTGGGTGTGTGTGTGTGTGTGTGTGTATGTACATATGTGTATGCCTCTGCATATGTGTATGCATAGGCATACACATACATATCTTTATTCCTCTGAATATATATATGATGTATGTGCATGTTTATATATGTGCATGTATAGATGTGTATATACACAAATATATGTATGTATATATTTAGACACACACACACACATATATATATATATATATATATATATATATATATATATATATATATATATGTGTGTGTGTGTATATGCATACACAACTTTGCATTGTTGGAAGTATTGGAAAAAGAAAAGAGAAAAATATTTTTATTAATTCACAAGTAATTTTTCAATAAGAGATTCAGACCCAGGTATAAAACTATACAAAACATATATAATAATAGAAAATTGACTGAAAATAAATATTACTATATAAAGAAATAAGTGTTTAAAAAACTGTTTAAAACCCGTCAAAAAATATAACATTGTAACAAAATAAATATAATAAACTCTCAACTTTTTAAAAGTTTAAACCCCTTTCCTAACCATGAAATAATTATTACATCATCACTCCGGTTATTATGATTTATTTTTTTTAATAAGTTGTAAACTTATATGTTTTAAAACTGATTCAAAAACTTTTTAATGCGCCTCCTCGAACGCGGTATCCTGCCTTGCAGCAGGCTCAAGCCTTTGATGATGCAGCATGTTGGCATAGTTGTTAAGGTTCCCGCTTGCTATACAATTTGTAGCTGTCATTCCGCGGGTTCGAATTCCCACCGCTGTTCCATGCACTTTTTTTTTTACCTTTTACATTAGTGTTATTGTTTGTTAATCATAACATTATTGCTGTGTTGTGTTGCTCAAGGCATACTTTCAATGCCAAAAAAATATGCTTAGTTATTACATTAACCAATAGCCAAGATTCAAAACGATTCACAGCACGCAGCGTCGCTACTAGACAACAAGCAACAACACCAGCCGGGGAGGGAGATTTAAACTGGGCACACAGCACAGCACCGGTACGTGGTGTGATGGAGCCAGGCAGGAGGGAGAGGAGAGCAGAGGGCGAGAGAGGAATGGAGGGGGAGGAGGAGGCAGCACAGGCGGAGGAGTTGTCCCCCCGGAGACAAAAAAAAGGGCAGGGGGGGGAAAGTGGCCATACCGCCTGAGGGGGGGTGGGGAATCACAGCACTGGGTGGTGGTGGTGGAGGTGGTGATGGGACTGGGATAAATAAATGCACGGGCTCAGCACTGACAGCACTGATAGCCTCAGACCCCTGCCTAGGCAGGGCAGCGCGGATGCGCTTAGCGGTACCGGTCCCTCCGCGGGGTCACAGCGTTCACATAGAGTGGCACCAGGTCTGACTACGGCCTGCGCCTGGGCATGTGCAGGCACTGCAGCAGCTGCATTCCTGCTGTCTGTCTGTCATCACCTGTCCCACCCCTCTGTGTTGGCTGCCGGTTGGATGTTCTCTTCAGTCCTCGCCTCCCTGGTTTGTGTGTTGAATGCCCTCCTGTATGTGTGCTCAGCTCAGTTCCAGCAGCTGCGCTTTCCGCATCCCACACCTTACTTGTTCTCATTACAATGTTGCGGCTGCCAGATGGTGGCCATCTCGCCTATCCCTCCAGGGCTTGTGGAGCGGAGCCTCCCTTTCCTTGCAGGTAGTATCGGGCGCGTGCTGCTGCTGCTGCTGGACCATGGCTGGATGCTGCTCTTCCCCAGGACTCACGGGCATAGCAACCCATAGCTGGAGCTTCCACGAGACCATGGCCCTGTGTGACCTTTGGCATTCCCCGGCCATGCAATTGCCAATGCTCATCAACTGCCCGGACAGCCGCATGGGTGCTTATGCGAGTCTGAGTTCTGGGCTCCGCTACTTTGGGTATGAGGTGAGTGCCCACGACTGCTGACTGCATGTGGAGATGCTGGGCCTCCGTCCCTTTCCTGATGGTCGCATCCCAGAGATGAGGTGCTCGCATGTGGTGTGGTCCATGGAAGAGACCGTGTCCACTCTGTATGTGTGCAGCCTATCTGCCGTCACTGCCTGTCTGGTGGAGGGGGGCCCTGCCCTGGCTGTGTCCTTCTTTGGCTGTGTCCACGGGGCCCATTGGTACCAGCAGTCATGTGGTGTGGCCTATCACCGCCTGTTGGAGCTGGGTCACCTTCCGTGGCCCCCAGCTGCCGACTATGGCTTGCTGGAGCCCACCGCGGTGGAGCTGATGGTGCTGACTGGTGTGTGGTCCTGATACGATGTGCAGGTGTGGCTGGCCATGCCAGATCCCTTTGAGGCATACTACCTGGTCACACACCACATGTCTGCGCTGGGATACCGTCGGGGCATGCTGCAGTGGCCCCACTATATGCACCTGGTGGGCCACCTGCCCCCTGGCCCCTTCTTGCCCCCCTGCAGCTGGCTGTGCTTGTGAGGCCTCCTGTGCCTTCCGTGCCCTGAGGACGGCCCCGCTGTGAGCTCCCGCCTCTGCCCTGTCACCGTGGGTCACTGCCTGCCTCCTCCATGATGTCCAGGGCTTCCTCCAGTGCTGTCTGGTCCCTGGGGTTCTGCTGCCCCTGCCTGTGCCTGTATGGGCCCCCTCCATGGGGCCCCCCTGTCTGCCTCTGCGACTGCTCTTAAACTCCGTGGCTGCTTTTTCCTGTGACTGTGTGTGTCATGATGTCCGAGCCGGCACCCAGTGCAGGTGCTGCTGTGCTGAGCTTCCTACTCTGGCTGTGATTCCTCCTGTGCCCATGCCACCCCCCACCAACCACCCGTGGGTGACTCTGTGAGTGACCATGGGGTCCTCACTCCTGGGGCCCCCTGACCACACCTCCCAGCGTCCTCTGGGGGGGGGGTTGGACCGGCTGTGATGTAATAATGTAACTGAATGCAATGTAAACTGATGCAATGTAAACTGAAATCTCAACGCTTGATTTTCCAGTGATGCAATGTAACAATGTGAATGTTAGGGAGGGAGATCAATGTAAAACAATGTAAGGGAGATTATATTATTATTTTTGTTTTTCATGATGTATGTTGTAACTGTCTGTATGTATCCCATTTTAACCACACAGATCCAGCTTCTTCTTATCTAAGCCATGCAGCCAGTCCTCATTCAAGAACCATGGCATCCAGTAAATAATAAATAGTATTCATTATTTTCAGTGTTTTCCAACTTGCCATGCCATCCCAGCGCATTAACTAGGGTTGGGTGAACGTGATGATTTCCCCCGCCCCAACACCTCAAAGAGTTAGGAAACTATAATTGAGTTTGATTCCCCACCCTATCCCCTCCCCCCCGACTGAGAGAGTGATTTCAATTCCAGTCAGTGCAGTAGGTTAGATTGGTTGGGAGGGACTAGTCGGGATGAAGTGAACACATGAACCCCTGCCCCCACCTCGAAGAGTTAGGAAACTACAATTGACTCCCCGCCAATCCCCTCCCCCCCCTGCTGAGAGAGTGATTTCAATTCCAGCTTGCGCTCCAGTCAGTGCAGTAGGTTAGGTTGGTTGGGAGGGACTAGTCGGGACGGAGTGAACACATGAACTCCCCCACCCCTACCTCAAAGAGTTAGGAAACTACAATTGACACACACACCCCATCAGCTCCACCCCCACCCACCCCTGGCCGAGAGACTGATTTGATTTTCAATATAACAGTGTAAAAAAATAAATATAATCAACTCTCAAATCTTTACATATTACTTATGTATATAAAAAGGCCCATTTTGTGTGTGTGTGAGTGTGTGGGGTGTGTGTGTAAAAACTATTCAGGAACCATAACATTAAATTCATGAAATTCAACTTCAATCTTTGGCTGACTGAGTCATTTTTTACATCATAGGACCAGCTCAGAAAGTTGAAGGAATGAAGAAATGAAGTTGATCCATGCAGAAGAGTTTGTTACAATCTTCATTCCACATGTCCTCAGTCTTGAAGAAGTTGGCATAGTTGTTAATGTTCCTGCTTGCTATACAATTTGAAGCATTCATTCCGTGGGTTCAAATCCCCATTGTTCCATGTCACTTTAATTTTTTTGTTTGTTTCTGTTGTGGTCCCGATACCAGTGTAAGAGATGGATTGGATTGGAGGCAAAGTAGTTCAAACGAAATGATATCTTTTATCATTCAAATGAAATGATATCATTCGGCTTGCATTCTGTAGACACGCTGGGGTGCAGCAAGTCGGCAACCGGCAACAGACAGGGAGAGGGGGGTGTTGTGCTGTCCGTGCCCTCCCGGTCTTGTTGGCAGCGACGGGAGGCTGTCTGTTCCTGAGTCCTGGCTGGGGGTCAGGGGACACTTTTTTTTTCACTCATAGACTGACCCATCCGCCACAACCATCCCATGCTCCCACTCCCACCAGATAGACAGAAACGGCTTAAAGCTGTCACTATTAGCCGGACGGACCCACCCCACCTCGGCCACATGGGTCATTTAATTAGCAACTGACGCACACCAATAAGAACAGTCCTTCCCTGTGACTGACAGCTGACAGCCACAGGCATTTAACACAGGGAGGCGGGCTTTATTTCACGTTGGACATGTGGTGCGTGTTTTCATGTCAAATCTATCTCAATTCTAAATTGACAGAATGACTTTGTCAGGGTTTGCTTCAGTCCTTGATGGCCTTATTAGAATTGGTAAGTTAAATACAATTTTTTAAATGTGATCTCTCGCTGTATTGCATGCTTTACATTAGTAGGACTTTTGTCATTAATAGTACATTGATATGTTTTATTTTTCAATCCCATATCGGGGGAAATTATGGTGGACGTTGCTTCGGCAATTTGGGCCACAGTCTGGGACACTGTGGATGCGGTGCAAAGAATAATCTCCAGACAGGAGAAAATTGGCAAGGATTTCTCTAAGATCCATAGTACTAGTAACCTTGTGTAAATAGTCTTTTCCTTTAAAAAAAGTTTGCTGCTGTTCAAGAATGCATACACTAACTGTATTCCATTTTTACAGAAAAATAAATAAATAGAGGCACAGATGGAAGTGCTCCAGAACCTGAGGGAGGAAAATAAAGCCCTTCGGGTGTCACTCGCAGAAGTGTTCCAAGAGGTGCGGGTGATGCAGGCATTAGTGAGACCTGATAGTTGATTTGTAAAGTTAAATAATGTTAATGAATCTTCTGAAAATTATATTTTTTTACATAGTTTGTTTTAAATTATTTTTTCTATTAAAGAGTTTGTTTTCCAATTATGTGCATTTTTGCTCATTATTTAGCTTTCAGTCTGACCTGTACATGTAGCATCCTACTTACTTGAGTAGGATACTGCAGCAGCTGATCCTTTGCTACGAAAGTCTAGTATGTTCAACAGGGAATGTGAGTGGATAGAATGCTTACTAACCAATCATTAATAAATCTCCAGGCACCTCAGGACCATTTTGCAATCATTCCATCCATACAGCATTGGGGTGATTCATTATTGAATCGCCAGCCTGTCACTGCCAGCCCCAAACCAGTAAGAAGTTACATTCACCAAACATACGTGAACCCATCTTCCAGAATATTTCCCAACCCTTTCCTAAACACAGCTATACAACTGGACTTCCCTTGACCACATCATTTGGCACTGTCTGTCAGCCAATTGTACCATCACTTAATTGTGCGGTGGGACTCCCATTGTGCGATGAGACTCTTTTATAAACAAACAAACAAAAAATTTACTACCACGTGCAAGTTAGTTTAATTTGGTGTCCCCTACATGACATTTACTCTCAACAGACATTTTTGCACTGTTCCCTTAATTTTTGGGGTCCACAACACTCATGATTGTCTATACTTCTATCATATCCCCCTCCCCTCTCAGATGTGTGCCTCACACATGCTATGCAATGTGTGCTATGCAAAAATAGCACAGTGCCATTGATTTTTAATAGTTAATTTATATGCTTATTTTCAAATTCCTCCCATCAGCCAACATTAACTAAATGGGTATGATTAGTGGTTGAAAGAAGATGAAGCACATACAGAAATGAATACCAAATTATTTTTATTCGATGTAGAACAAGTTGGTAGCTGTGGCAATCAATTTGGTTGGAAATCCAATTTTTTAATTCTCCAGATGAAGGCAAAACCAATGGTTCATATCTTATAAAAAACCCACTACTGGCTTGTGGGAAAAAATTGATTGTGGTTGGAAAATTCCTTCATGACTCCATATGAAAATGGCAGTCGGATCAGTATTAGATCCCTGAAGAATACTTGCAGTGGCTACAAATCAACTGTGTATCTGTTGTGTGTTCCTGTCATGATTTTACCCATGTTCCTGGATTTTTTTTTTTAAAAAGCACACTGATTAGTCACGCTGATCGTTGTTCAGTTTGCATTTTTTATTTTTAATACAGAATTTGAAGGAACACTTTTGATAAAAATCATAGCTATCACATATTATATAAATGTATGCTACTTGTACGTGTATAAGTATGTGTACACATACTGTACTGTACTAGGATGTGTACAGTATGGATCTTTACACAGATCTGTACTTGTACATGTACACATTGTACATGTGTACATCCTTGTATATGTACATAGGTCAGATGTATCATTTTCTAATGAAATTATACTTAGCTTTAACTTTGGATTGATCACTTCTCTTGCCTGCTGCTACTTCCACATGGATCACCCCATGTGATTCCCAAGTCCAGTTTGCCTATGTGTCATTCCATTGAGGTCATGACCGCACAGCATCCATGGAGTTTGGAATCATTGCTGGGGTGCTGCTATCCTGAAAAATAGATCCATGTTCCAGAGTTCTGCAATCTGTCACGTGACTTCTGCAAAGTGTGTGTGAGAAACTGAAAAAGACAGCACCAATCACTAAGCCAGTGCATTTCTATGCTACTTCCACATGGACCACCTCATGCAATTCCCAAGTCCAGTTTGCCTATGTGTCATTCCGTTGAGGCCATGACCGCACAGCATCCATGCTTTTGGAATCATTTCTGGGTGCTGCTATCCTGAAAAATAGATCCATGTTCCAGAGTTCTGCAATCTGTCATGCGACTTCTGCAAAGTGTGTGTGAGAAACTGAAAAAGACAACATCAATCACTAAGCCAATGCATTCCTATGCTACTTACCAGAGTTCTGCAATCAAAGACAGCAGAGTCACTGACACTTCATTACAGCAACACAACCTTTGCTGCTTACAAGCGGACAGAAGCCAAGTTTACCTCCTCACTCAGTGCTCTTGTATACCTTCCGAGATTTCGTCTGGGTGGTCATAACCTTTTTTCTGGTGATCAATTGCCTCTGAGGTGCACCTCATTATTTTCTCATCTGTGGCTTGCAGGAAATCCTTAGTAATTTTAGGTAGGAATGACCTGTTCATTTTAATTAATGCTAGGCGCTCGAGATTTAAACTGGACAGACTAGTTCTTTTATTACCTACAATTGCGCCCGCACAGCTGAATAAACGTTCTGATGGGACACTGCTGGCAGGACAACCAAGGCGTCTGATTACCAAACAGTAGAGTGCTGGCCAAGTCTCTTTTTTCTGCCCAGTAAATGAGTGGATCGTTATTCATGCCAACCACACCATCCGACGAAAGGTACTAATCATACATATCCTTGGCTGCAGTGAATGTTATTGGATGGTGATGATGACGGTGAAGTGGATCAACTCTTCTTGGCCATCGAGTGCAATTCTGTGCAAGGAGGCCATACTTCTCAAAATTTGACCACATCGAAGAAGCCTGAGGCTGTTGAGTGTTATCTTCAGAAACGCTCTCTGCTACATCTTCTTCAGATTTATCATGCGTGTTGTTGCCATCATGCTCTTCTACCATCTGTGTGGTGATTTCTTTGCGTGCAGCGGTAGCAGATTCTTCCCCCCCCCCCCAAGACCTTCTTAACCTTCTTGAAACGTGGGTCCAGAGCTGTTGCCATCCGGTACAATGAATGTTCACCAATCTTCTCAAACTGGGTTCTCTGGCGGATAATTTTACACAAGATACTGGCAAGACGTTTACCATCCACCTGCTGATGATCAAAGGAGACCGTGATGTCTTCGACTTGGCTCCTTAATAATACAAGCGAGGCCAAGTTCTGACTGGCTGTCGCATCGACTTTGCTCACGAACTCAGTCATGGCCTGAAAGGGCTCCAGCAGAATAATGAGATGTTCTATTACATTCCACTGTCTGAGATTTATCTGCCTATCTGAGGCTTCTTTTACAGACTTTGCGGCCACAGCAAAGAAAGTCTCAATTGCAAGTCTTTGGGAATGCAGTCTCTTCAGCATATGATATGTGGAGTTCCACCGCGTGCAGACATCGATAGGGAAGAAATGAAGTGGAAGGTTTGTCTCCTGCTGTATCCTCCATAGCTCGCAGCGTGATGTTGCCAATCTATGAAAGTGTGCCACCAATTTCTTTGCACGCTCTATTGTGTCCTTAATCAATGGATCTGCTTCGAGAAATTTCTTTGCCATGAGATGCAGCGAATGAACCATGCAGGATACATTTTGGAAACCGGCATCTGAAATGCCTTTCACTATATTTGCCCTGTTGTCTGAAACAATGCACCTAATGGAGAGACCAAGGGGCTGCAACCACTGCTTTGTCAGTTGGAACAATTTTTCCTTGATGTTTTTGGCAGTGTGTGTCTCAGGAAAGTGCTCCAAATTAAGTATGGCTTGCTGCCTCACCAGTCTATTTTTGGGGTCACGCTGAATCCAGTGGCCAGTAATGGACAGGTACTCCATGTGCTGCACACTGGTCCACATGTCTGTTGTAAGGTGCACAACATTGCCCTTGCAGTCATGCATAGCATCTGATACTGCTTTGCATGATGCCTCGTAGAGTTTGGGAATAGTGTTTACCTTCCATTGTGGTGCCATTCCCTCCATTACTTCAAGGAATCCCTTGTTCTCAACAAATGAGAAGGGAAGCATGTCGACTGCAAGCATCTTGGACAACAGTGCGAGGTAATACTGTGCAGTATGGTGAGATGCTGGCCATTTCATTTGATTTTGCACAGATTCTGGCAATGTTGTCTGCACAGTCGTAGTAGCACTAGCAGTGCTTCTAGATGGATCAGAGGTGCTTGTCATTCTTCTGTGTGTTCTGCCAGAGGCATTTAGAACAGACTTGTGATGGTGCTTCATGTGGCTATGCATGCCACTAGTACCAGGGTGGCTCTTACCTCCTTCTTTCGCTCATGTTATTTTCCTGCAGCAGTATTTGCACTGGACTACACATTTATTTTCATCACAGGCAGTGAAATGTTTCCAGACATCTGACCTTTGCACTTTTCTTGCATATGCATGGCTGTCGGGGTGATTGTTCCTTGCTGTGACAACAATGAAACACTGTTGTCATTTGTTGATGTTGAGGGAGCCGGCGAACATGCAGGTGTAGAATTTCTAATAATGGTTGTGCTACGAGCCACTGGTGATGGACTGCTAGCGTTGGTTGCTGTTGTTGTGGTGGTGTGGTTGGAGCTGGTTGATTGACTTTTAGACAAACATCTGTTGAACATCGGAGCTATATTTTTCCTTATTCTAGAGTGCAAGGTCAAATCATTTCTGTGGCCTCGCTGTTCCACATTTCTCAGGTTGTCATCAATCTTGGCTCTTTCGCATGGTTGGCTTGCCAATTTCAATGCTGCGTAACTCGGGGTGTATGTTGGATCACCATAGTCATAGCCATTGGCATCATCGATGATGTCAACATAATCTGCGGTGACATCACTGTCTGAGTCGGCATCACGATGCGCAGCACTCACAGTGGCATTGTCAGACACACCCAGTAGTACCGCCTCACTTTCCTGAGCATTTTCTATTTCTTCCGCATCTCTCGCTGAAGTAGACAATAGGCACTGGATGTTGTCGCGTCGCTGCGTTACTGTCTCCTGCATGCTTTTTTGAGATTCATCGTGTGTGCATTCAATTTCAAGCGGAAGCATTTAATCATCTTGCTGTGACAACAATTGACTTTCTATAGCGTTGTCTGATTCTAATGATGATTGTTCTACATTGGATGGTGTGCAAGGTATTCCATCAGTGCATCCTGCGAAGAAAGAAAGTAACGACGTTTAGAAGTGCCAGGCTGCGGCAATGATATTTTTGCTGGTGAAATATGCATTGATAGCAGTGGCTGAGACAATTCTGCAACTTCAGACTGCTGCACTGGGGACTCTGGTCACAACACAAGAGGAGACTGTGACTGTGTGGTGTATGAAGCAACAGCTGGAGCATCTAGAAAAGATTGTGGTAATTGTGGTGGGCGAGACTTGGAGTGCTGCTTCTTCTGATTGTTCTCTGTCTCTTGTAACCTTTTTTTCCCATTCCGAAGCGACAATGTAGGGCTCGGACAGTGACTTCTATTGCACAGCTTAGTAGAGGAATCATCACATTTCCGCTTTGCAGATTCGTGTGCCATTTCTTCTTTTCTTTTGATAATCTACAGAAAGGAATTGAGAAAAAATGAGTGTATTTTAAAAAGTTTCCAGGGCTTTTAAATGTACATTTATTTCTCAATATTTAGTAAGTTAAAACATGGTCTTACATCAATATGCATTCCTAAAAACACACATCACAATACATTTTGTAATATTGCAGACCTAAAGTTACTATAGAACATAGACATGGCAGATTGTGAAAGATGTACACCATCGTCCAAAAACATATTGCTATCAGCGGCTACAATGTTCCTATGCCAGACTGAAACCATATCAATATCTTTAATGAAAGCACCAACAGACTTGTTAACATTTCGAACACATTTATTAATAGCCTTCATGTTTCTGCTATATCTGTTGCACTTGCAAATAATGAGGTCAGAGAAAACAATCTTGCAGCCAGGAAAAAGCTGACAGATTGCTATTAAATCATTTCTCATGTACTCTAGTAGCTCAACGCCTTTGAACATTCCAATATTGTTACCACCAGAGTGGATTACAATGCATGAAGGAAGGGAGGAAATTGAGGCAATGAATTGCCTTTCATTCTTTAAAGCAGGCAATACATTAGACCATCGCACTCCCCCCCTTCTGATCCATCACACTATAACATTTTCCAAATTCAAATGGACCTCAGTTTGTTCTGTGCGGCAGAATTGCTCTAGTCTGGTGATGTAGGAATCACCAATGAACCAAATGTTCTTCATCATTACCTAATGGAATAAGGCAAGCAATTAGTGATTAGTAGGCTGTTTTGTAAAAAATATATTAAATAAATGTCCTTATTACACTTACTTAAATTCTGTAATGGAGAGAACCCTGCTGAAGTGATTGTCTGCCAAATGTATCAGGGACGGAGTTGATCTGAAGAGAGTGGATGAGAATTTAGGTTAGCAGCAAGCATAAAATTTCATCTTTAATATCACAAACTAAGCAAGTAAATAAGTAAGACACAAAGCACATGCACACATCACACATCAACAGCATACACAGCGTGGGACTCTGGATGGGGGTGCATGCCAGAGGGGGTGCATACCTCTCACTACAGAGAGGCCTGAGTGGGTATACTCCTATTTGTCAAATGATAGTCTCAGAATCACATGGAAAACGATTGTAACTAGGGTTGTGTGACCTACGCAAATATGTAAGGTATGCTTAGGAAAACTACATGCAGTACCTGCATTGAATAAGTTGCCAAAACATGAATGTTCACACAAATCATGACTCATGAGCTGGGAGCTAAAAATCATGAAACTGAAATAAAAAAACCAATTTTTTTCCAGGGATTATCACATTTGTAGGAATGGGAAGAGGTTGCTGCCTCATAAACAAGGTTGCTGCCTCATAAACAATGTTTTTTGGGATGGCTCTGAACATTGTCACAAATGCCAATCCTTTGGCAAGAACTGTTTAGAATGAGCAGGAAGGTGCTTTGTTTACTGTGTGTGGGCTCGAGACTGTCATCATTCATGTGATTGTTCAAACTAGTAAGCTGTGCTTCATATATCTGTGTATATAATGGCGCCCGAGCGCGCCCCATTTGTGAGAATGTTCAGAGTCAGCTCGCAGAACCATTGTTTACAAGGCAGCGACCTCGAGCCACACCTCTCTGGCAGGGATTTTAGAAAAAACACTGCCTGATGTAGCTGTTTCCATACACTGTGGTGGGTTGCAGGATGCGCCAGGGAAGCCACTGGCCCCCCTGCCCCCCTCACACACCACATAACCAAGGGTAGATTGCTGGGAGAGTCACTCCATAGAGAGTCAGGAGGAGGGGGGGGCATAGCCAGTAGCTGTGGAAGCTGCCGGCAAGCCTGGAGCTGGGACTCGGGGAGCACATGCGGGGAAGCACATGGGGAAATAGGCATGGCTGGGGGGGGATGCCGGGAGAGTCACTCCATAGAGAGTCAGGAGGAGGGGGGTCATAGCCAGTAGCAGTGGAAGCTGCCAGTGAGCCTGGAGCAGGGACTCGGGTCAGGACTCGGGGAAGCATATGGGGAAGAGTCACTCCATAGAGAGCCAGGAGGGGAGGGGCATAGCCAGAAGCCACTGGCGAGCCTGGAGCAGGACTTGGTGAAGCACATAGGAAAATAGGCATGGCCGGGGGTGGGGGGTTTGCCAGGAGAGTCACTCCATAGAGAGCCAGGAGGAGGGGGGCCGTAGCCGGTAGCCACAGAAGCTGCCGGCGAGCCTGGAGCAGGGACTCGGGGAAGCACATGGGGAAATAGGCACGGCCGGGGGGGGGGCTGCCAGGAGAGTCACTCCATAGGGATCCAGGAGGAGGGGGGCTGTAGCCAGTAGCCACAGAAGTGCGGAAGCCACAGAAGCCACCGGTGAGCCTGGAGCAGGGACTGGGGAGTACATGAGGGGGCAGTCAAGGGAGAGCACGGAGGGGGAGGCGATAGCTGCAGTCGCCGTTTGCCCACCGTTCACAAAAAAAGAATCGATACAGCCACAGGTATCAACCCAACACCAGTTTTCACAAATAAACCAATGATCCCACCATCCATCCAACCAACCAATAGCCATTCTCATGAACAAAATGAATAATAAAACAATATCAAGCACAATATCAAGTCCAAACTGAGCGATAAACATATACGTAAAAGGCTAGCAGCAAACAACATATGTGTACATTTATTTTAAAAAAGGGTAATGGAAAATGTAAAGTGCAGCTGTAGCAGAATTACTTTAGCTGCTTTAGCACTAAATTAGCAGTTAAATAAAGCACAGTTTAGAAGAATTAGCAGAAAAGTTCAAGCACTTACACAAAACCTTCTTTATGTTATCCAAAGTTGATGGTATGCTATGAATTAGGAAGGGATAAGACTCTCTCTCCTCGAGTCGCGATGCGGTGCTTTGTCGCGGAGCGCAGAATATCAGAGTGTGTTAACAAACACAGACACTGGCGGCGTGGCTCCAATAGTCACTCACTCTCACTGCGATTGGGGATCAAAAGGAAGAATAAAGCTACAAACACACCTATTTATACTTAATGGTGAAGGCGGGACATGTCTGTCTGGGAAAGCCCTAGCCAATGAAATTGGGCATGTGGGTGTCGTCAACAGGATCCGAGGGTTGATCATGCTGCCGGGTCTCATGATACCTTGTATTCTGGGCGGCGGAAACATGATACAATGATCAGATAACCACAAAGATTCCGTGATCGATGTAAAGGGGATTTGGTGCCGTTTCTTATTGAAATCCGCCAAAGTTCTGCTTCCGTTGACCAGTTGTAATGCCGTGGCGCCATTTCCGGAAAACCGCTGCCACAGCCGTCGGAAAGCTGTCTCTGCTGAACTGTGCTGCAATGCGTGGAATAGGGGTTTCCATAGATAACAGCTGCCACAGTTATATGCCACTACAGCCCTATTCTGGAGTGATTGTCCCACTCTTGCTAGCCTGCTTTTCTGGGTAGTGCTTTGGCTGTGGGTTCAAGAACTTTGCAACAACTTTCTGAAGTTTTCTGAGGTCTGGAATTCTGAGTCCGAATTCTGAAACTTCGGAAACAGTGCTGAAGGACCGCCGAGTACTCGGGTCGATTACTCAGAACCTCGGTATTCAGCCTGAGTACTCAGATGTACTATTTGATACAGCCCTAGAAGGCACCAGTCCCTGGTGAAAAGGCACGGAAGGAGAAAAGTTCTACTGAGGTGTAATCCCAGAATGAAAAGGGACATTTGAAATCAAAATAAATATCACTAAAAGAACAGACCCAGAGGCCATAGGCTCCTGTGGTGAATCTGGAGGGTCAGGTTGATCTCAAGCAAACTGACCAGAGCAAAACCTCAAAACAGTAACAACAGAGGTTGGGAGAGGGTTAAAGTCTTCAGGAACAGTGAAAACCTTTCCACTTTTTCAAAATTAAATTGGGCTGTGGGAGTAACAGGCATCTCCACAGCAACGGAGTCCTGAAAACTAAAATCATGTCTAGGAGAGAAGGTAGATGGATACATTATAGAATCCAAAAAGTCAGGCAGAGACTTAGTCCGTTTTTAGACTAGCGGCGTGCGATTGCGCATCGCGATTGCGCATAATTTGAAATGTCTGCATGTTGTAATTAGACAAGACGGAAGTGGGGTATTATGCGCATATTATGGCAGTTGCGCATTTTTAAAGTCCGCAAATTAGTTCCAGAAACGTTTTCAAAGTTAGTTGGAGAAAGATCTAAAGTATCTCCCCGAATGTCAGAAAGAGGAGGATTGAGCAGTCTCTCACTCTGTATAGAACATGGAACTTTTGTAAAAGAATGTTTGGTATGTCATTATCAGTCTCACAGACCAGCTGTAAGCAGATAGACAATTCTCCCAGTCTAGCTGAAAAAGAATGCAAACTTGCTCGTGAAGCAGCAAGTGGCTGTTGAGAGATAAAAGCTAATCTGGAGAATAATAAGCTTCCTGAAGCCCGCAGGGAGGTGCTGGAGAGAAAGCTGCAGCCCACTGCAACAATCACCCAGATCTCATCAGAGAAATCCAACATACAAGACCACCTAGATCCATCTAGTCTGGTCAAAAGATCTAATACAGTAGATCTCAATGAGACTAAAGAATCAACGACACCCAGGGGATCCGTACAGGGTCGTCAGATCAGGCAAAATTCTACAGTTTGTCTGCACATTGGCAGGCAGCAAAAGAGTCTCTGAAATCAGAATCAGAGAACTCACTCCTATGGAGCACAGAGGCTACCCTAGTGTGGGAAATACTCCCCAATGGAGGAGGGTACTAAACGGGTTTCAGCATTGTAAAATGCCATACCCCTAAGTAAGGGGGATATCAATTAATTCTGCACTACAAATTCGGCTTTGTCAAGCAGAAAATCTTGCAATCAAGTGAACGTGAGTTCAGAGACTGTCTCTTACAAGCCTGTACAAAGACTGGACACGGTGGTCCTTGAGCTCCAATTAAGTAGCAGAGTAAAACAGCTGTAAAAAGGAACCGTTCCCAAATATAAAATCTAGGCAATAACAGAGCAAAAGAGAAAACCAGCTCTCAAATGCACAAAATCTAAATTGCCTTTTTCTTTCAAAAAGGCACAAGTCCGGACAAATAACAAAGAAATCAAAATGTAAACTCACCGAGATAATCACCAATCCAAGAACAAAAGAAACTCTGCAGTACTCCACCCTATAAGTAGAAGCGGAAGCAGAAAAGAGATACAAAGCGCTGAAAGTCTTTATCAAAAAAGATATAGTCGAAGCTCAAGAAAGACACACAGCATGCAATTCTCCACCAAATACGTAAACTGAATTTTGGTCCTGGGGAGATCTTGGACCTTATATCAGGATCTTATTACTTTGGTTCTCTTCTACTTGACTACTCTACTAGGAGAGAAACCCCTTCCTTACCAAATTGAAATAAAGTCAAAGACTCAAATCTTAGTTACTTTGCATTACTTTATAAGATGTAAAAGTACATTGTAATAAAGTTTCAAAGTTACAAAAGAGACTTAAAATATTAAGTACAAAAGAAGAAAGTAGTTCTTTACAAAGAACGGTGGATCAGCCAGCAGTATCCAAGGGCACTTTGTTCTTACTGAACAAAGAACTAACGCTCCAGTAAGGTTTTTATAGGACTTATGGTATTATAAGAATGTATGACATGAAACAATGTGGGAAAATATCCAACTGTTAGCAGTTCTATCTGGTTTATCATGATCTCCAGATTCATTAATTTAATTTAATTTATTTATTTATTTTATTTAAAACACTTTCTACCCTGCCCCTCCTGCCACAGACAGCTCGGGGTGGCTTACAAACACTAAAAACAATAATTAAAACAACAATAAAAGGAGCAAAAGAACCCTTACCCATCTCCCCCGCCAAATGCCTGGCAGAACAGCCAGATCTTACAACTTCTCTGAAAGGAGGGAAGATGCACCAAGACCTCTTACTTAGTTCTCTTATTTAAAATAAAACAAATGTCACACAGTTTGCAAATGCACATAGTTTGTATACTAGGACAAAAGGCATCAAAGATGATCTAAAAGATGATCTAAAAGAGACTACAATGGCCTGAGGATCTCGACAATCTGCAGAACAAGGTGATAAAGCTTCCTGAAGTTAGAGATCCATTCAGCATCTCCTCAGAGCACAACACATTCTCCCACCAGTCAGTGATTTTCTCCTTCACCCAGACAATTTTCTCAGTCAGTACAGCCCTGCGTATAGACTAGTGACCGTGATCAAAGCAGTGTCAGTCATCAGGTACTTTGCAGCGAACCTAGGGTGGGCGACTGGCAACATTCACCTTCCCCAGAGTGGTCCATGCACACCGGCAGGAGACAAGTGCACAGTGCCGAAGCAGGAGCTGACTGCAGTGGTGCGCCCAGCGCTATCCTGGCCACAGATCAAAATGAGAACCTTTCTGTTCTCAGACTATGCAGCAAGGAAACAACGATGTTAGGCATGAGTCTGTTGAGTCTGTCAGTGAATCTCATCAATAAGGGTCACAGAAGCTTGGAGCACAGTAACAAGTACGAGAAATTTCTCCACATGGTTGCAGTTCCAGTGTCTGTGGATTCTACAGACTGCACACCCAAACTTTTGAACTGTGTGATGAGAGTGGAACGATGCCTAGCTGAGATTAACTGTGCGCTGTGCACAAGCTGCTATTGACTATTATTGATCATGTACTGGTACAGGTCAGCTATTAGGTGTAAAATGTTTACAAAGCTTCTGTTGGCTGTCTGTGTGTTCATGCACCTGTACTGCCATTCCAGGTGGCAATTAAACTGCATAGACATTCCTGTGTGGTTGCGTAGATTAGAATGACAGTTCGCCACAGTACAGTGATGGAAAAAGATGTACCACTTGCATGTCAATAAAAACCTAATGAATATTCAAGTTTGGATTCCTGTGAAAGGAAGCACAAGCACATAGTGCCCCTGCTAACCCATTGACATTTTAATATTTTTTTTAGGAACAGGGATGCATCCTGGTTGTTAAGGAGAGAGTGGGAGTGGAACAAGGGATGTTAAAGTAAGAAGAGGAAGGTCAGGTGGGGAGGATCTTAAAAACAGGGAGCGTGTTCAAAAAGTGAAGATCATTTTCTTAGGAATGTATGTAGGAGCATAGATGGGACATCTGAAATACCACCAGGAGTGCATCGAGTGGGTTGCAGAGAAGAATCTCTTCAGGCCTAGAGTAGGGGAAACACGTTACTTGGGGTACAGGGACGGTGAACTGACTGAAGGAGAACAGGTTGTTGTGCTACGCAAGGTTTGGACACTAGAAGAAGAGTAGCGCGTGGTTGAGGGTGGGGATGTTTTCAGCCTGCACTGTATGATTATTAGGGATGGGTGAACGTGGTTCGGACGTTCGGTGTTCGGTCCGAACTCAGCCCATTCAGATGGCCGAACTGAATGCCCAAACTGAACGCCTGAAGCCCCGAACAGTTCGGCCGCGTTCAGAGTAGTTCGGCGGCGTTCGGGTGGGAAAAACAGGGCTGGCAGGCCCAGGGAGGTGGTGGTGGGGCGGCAGCTGAGGAGAAGACTTCCTGGCGCCACACTTGGATGAGCAGCCAGCCTGCCCAATCACCATCCCTCTTTTCCTAAGACCACTGGCTTCGCAGTCTGCAATTGGCCGTGGGCTAGGCTGCATGGAGCCAGTGGGGCTTGTGGTAAGGTGCGTGCAGCAAGTAACAAAAGTCATTGTCCTCCCCCCTTCCAACTCCTTCTGAACTAGCCACTGATCCTGTCACTGTCAGCAGGCATTTTCAGAAGTGTCCCTCTCCCAGCAATTTGTGTTCCTATTCCATTGCCATTCTCCTCCTATTTCATCCATTTCCACACATTTACCTTGGTAGTTTCATTTATTTAGATTAGATTAGATAGATTTAGGTGTTTTTATTTTTTACCCCTTCCTGTGTTCTTTCTCCCTACCCTCCATTGAATCCTCCCCTCCTTCTTGTATATATTCCATCCCTGATTCTTTCCCCCTGTTTTTGGATTTATTTACAGTAGCATTATTCCTGTCGCATCACACTCCACAACATTGCTTGGATTCGCCCCTTTCTCTCAGTCTCCTCAGCCAAAACTCTTGTTCACGCCATGGTCATCTCTCGCCTTGACTACTGCAACCTCCTTCTTACTGGCCTCCCCTGCTCTCACCTGTCCCCCCTTATCTCCATCCAAAACTCCGCTGCTAGGGTCATCCACTCAGCCCGTTGCTTTCACCACATGCAGCCTCTCCTCTCCTCGCTTCACTGGCTCCCGCTTCCTGAATGCATCCTTCACAAACTCCTGGTATTCACTTACAAATCCCTTCACAACCTGGCTCCCCCTTACCTCTCAGCCCTAGTCTCCTTACAAACTCCTCCGCTCTTCCTCTGCCCCCTCCCTCACTCTCCCTCATCTCCCCTGCTCCCCTAACTGCCTTCGTCCCTTCTCCCTTGCTGCCCCCCGTGCCTGGAACTCCCTCCCTGCCCACATCCACCTTGCCCCCTCCCTCCACACCTTCAAATCCCTCCACAAAACCCACCCCTTCCTCACTGCCTTTCCTGACGCCTGTTAGAACTTTCCTTTCAATATTTGCTTTCTGCCCTCCCCGCAGACTCCTGTCTAACCGCAACCAAGCCAAGCACGTGCACCTGAGACTTCGCATCCACTTGAATGTAATTTATCCCTCGTCTCTCCCTATGTCCCCTCTTCTTGTCTCCCCCCTCCGTGTCTATTAGATTGTAAGCCATAGGCAGAGACCACGTCTATCTTATTGTTCTGTAAAGCGCCAGGTACACAGCTGGCACTATAAAAATGCTTATAATAATAATAATAATTTCCATTTTGTACCCCTCCCTGTGTTGTTTGTTGTGAGCTGTCTGTGTTCCCTAGGGATGGGACTATCGGTATTGGATTAATCCGATAATGTCGATAATTGGCGATATCGGATTAATCCAATAATACAGATAATATCGGTATCAGCATATCGTTTTTTTAACATTGCCAATTTTTCGGATCTTTAACATTGCGGCCATTTAAAAAATGGCTGCAATGTTAAAGATCCGAAAAATCGGCAATGTTAAAAAAACGATATGCCAATACCGATAAATCCAATATCGGATTAATCCGATACCGATAATACCGGTAACTGGTAATTTGCCGCTATCCCATCCCTACCCCCCATCCCTGTGTGTATATATATAGAGAGAGATATTAGATAGTTACTCTAGATAGATAGTTGTAGGACTTAGCTTAGTTATAGAGATAGTGTGTAGTGATTCAGTTTAAATATTTTATAGTGTGTTTGTAGAACTAGGCCTTTGCAGATATTAGATAATATTCCATTTAGTTCCATAGGTTTTAGAATAGTTAATAGCAGTTAGAGTTAGTGTAGTAGATATATATAATATTTAAATTCTGAATAAATAAATAAATAAATAAAAATATAAAATCTTCCTCCGCAAAATTTGGAAAGGAAAAATGGAGAAGGGAAGCAGGAGAGGCCAGTATGCTGCCCGTAAGGCAGGCAATGGGGCATATGGCAGAGGTGGCAGGGGCCATGCCAGCGGAGTAGCTGCAGACAGCAGCAGCAGCCCAAGCCCATCACCACACCCCAAAACTGCACAGGGCTGATTTTGGAAATCAGGCTTCAGAAGCTCCCAGCAGTGGCACTAGTCGGGGTGTGGTTCGGCAGTGCCTCCTGCCAGCATCCTCCACTGCCATGCAGGGCATTGGAAGGCCTGCAGTCCAGGAGGCTGTGGCTGTCTCTGCTGTGGTTGCAGGAGCAGGTACAGGTGCTTCAGGGTCAGATGTTCCTCAAGGGCCACCAATCTCCCCCATTATTGAAGTGATCTCCAGCAGTCCAGGGCTGGTGGACCCCAACCCAGCTGCTAGAGGCAGGGCCCAATCCCCGGGCAATGGCAGCAGGGAGAGGAGCAGCAGCAGTAGTAGCAGCAGCAGCAGCAACTATAAGGGGCACAGGGAGAGTGGGCAGCAGCATGGTGGGCAGTCCATCAGCCTCAGGGTCCCAGTACTTTGTGGGAGGACATATCTCAGATTGTGGACAGTGAGGTAGACACTAGTTCTGCGGAGGAGATGTCTGGTGCTGAGGCAATGGTTGTCCCTCCGAGAGCTGTGTCACCACCATGTTTTGCCCCTCCCAGCAGTGCTGTCAGCGGTACATCACCTGGTGTGGGCCAGAAGGCAGGAGGGGGCAAAAAATCCTCTGTCTGGGCGCATTTTAAGTTGGTGCGGGCAGATGATCCCAGGGAGCTGCAGTGCACTTTGTGCCAGAAGGTGGTGAAGCATGGGCAGGTGCTCACCAACCTTGGCACAACTGCCATGGTGAAGCACCTGAAGGGATGCCACAGCACTGTGCTGCTAAGTGGACAGGCAGGGGCAGTGGACACCAGCGGGTTCCCGACTGCAGTGGTCAGTCGTCCATCTCCATCAGTGGGCAAGCATCCTGCTCTAACATGATACAGCTGCCTCTAACAGCAGGAGCAGTATCATTGCTAGGGGGGAATAGCAGCATCAGCAGCAGCATCAGTGCACCATGGAGGAGCTGGGGTGGGGGCAGCTGCCAAGTCTATTGGCAGCTGCAGGACGTGGAGGGCGGCGTGGCTTTCTACTGAAAGCCACATGCATCTTGGGGGAAATGATAGCACTGGATGGGCAGCCCTTCTCGGTGGTCAGCCCCATAGGGTTTAGGCACCTGATTGGCTTCCTGGCCCCTCAGTTTAAGCTGTCCTCAAGCACCACCCTGAGTCAGAAGGTGGTGCCAGCCCTGTACTGGGCTTTAAAGGAGCGGGTGAGGGAGAAGCTGGCAAGGGCTGGGGGTGCCACTGTCCACTTCACCACAGACCTGTGGTCAAGCAGGAATGCGCAGCATGCCTACCTGGCGGTGACGGCGCACTGGTGGCAGGACCCAGAGCCAGCATTTGGTAGTGGTAGGAGGGGTCCCCAAGCAGGGTATAGGTGGGTCCTGCTTCAAGTGGAAGTCATGGACGGCCCCCACACTGCTCGGAACATCAAGTCATGCCTGACCACCATGGTGAGGGAGTGGGTCACAGAGGTGTGCCCTTCACCAAGGGGTGTGTGGTGACGGACAACACGGCCAACATACTGAGGGCAGTCCATGAGGGGGGCTTCACCAGCATCCCTTGCACCGTACACACCCTTCACCCAGTGGTCAGTGATGCTCTGGGCTTGGGGGAGAAGGGGCTTGGGGCAGGCACCCGTAGCTCCCTGATCGAGCGAGGGAGGAAGCTGGCCAGTTTCTTTAACTGGAGTGTGAAGGGCATTGACCTCCTCCAGGTGAAGCAGGCTGAGCAAGGCTCCCCAGTGCACCAGCTGGTGCAGGATGTGTCCACCCAGTGGAATTTGACCTTCCTGATGCTCGAGCGGCTTCTCGAGCAGAAAGCCGCCTTGCATCGGGTTCAACTGGTGACAGACAGCAGGGCACCTCCATGCTGCTATGAAATGGGAGATCCTGGCTCACACGGTCTTTGTGCTGAGACCGTTCCTGACCATGACGGAGACCATCAGCTCCTTTATGGCCACCATCAGCCAGGTGACCCCCTCTGGTCCAGAGTCTCCTGAGGAGGCTGGAGGAGATTCTCCAGGGGCAGGATTGTGGCCCTCAGGGCAGGAAGCTGGTGGATGAGGTGGTTGCCCTGGTGCGGCAGCTGAAGGCAGGGCTGAAGGTATGGTTCGATGAGCTCCTGAAGCGGGCGGAATATGTTTTGGCAACCATGCTGAACCCCAGGGTCAAGGGCAGTGTGGCAGGCCAGACAGCACTCTATGGGCACTGGAAGGGTGACCTGTTGGAGAGGGTCCGGCAGACAGAGTGGGCTCTGAGAGTGTGCAGCAGCAGCAGGATGACCCTGGGTATGGTGGGAGTGGGAGCAGCCACCCCTTTCAGCCGGTGGGGTCTATCCCTGCCCCCAGCCCTAGCATAGAAGCACCAGCCTGAGCATCAGCAGCACTCCTATTGCGAGCAGCAGCAGCTTATATGTGCAGGGCACTCTGGCGAGCATGGGTTCGTGCACAACAGGGCAGGCAGCGTGGCTGAGGGCAGTGGTGGAGGTGATGCCCAGGCAGAGTTGTGTGAGGGAGTACGACAGAGCCTCAGCAGTAGTGGAGAGCTACCTGGGGGAGGAGCCATGCATCAAACCCAGCAGCGATCCCTTGGCCTACTGGGCCGGCAAAACCAATGTGTGGCCGGCTCTGTCCAAAGTGGCCAAGGGTCTCTTGTCCTGCCCACCAACGAGTGTCCCCAGCGAGCAGGTGTTCTCCATGGTGGTGGACATTTGCTCACCGCACCACCTGGGCCTGGAGGCCAAGTTGGTGGAGCAGTTGCTGTTCCTGAAGGTGAACCTTCCACTGCTGGGATTCCCCAAGCTGCCCCTGGACATGGATTGATGGTGCAGTGGCACATGTTATCCCATGCCAGGGGAAGTCTTGGGATGGGGCTCCTCCTCAATCTGGGCTGCTGCTGCTGAGGTGCTGTCCCTCCCTCCCAATGCCTGGCACCCACCCTGCCTCTCTTTCTCTCTGACTAGATGGCCTCGGCCGGCCTATCTGACTGACCTCATGATGCAGGGTGGCATTGGGAAGCTGTAAGCCTGTCAGCCGGCCTCTGGCTAGATGATCTTGGCCTGCCTATCTGACTGGCTCACTCTCTTGCGTGCTGCACAGTCTTCGTCAGCCTATCTGAGTGCCCTGCCAAGGTTCCAGCCTGCCTTCCCTACTGCCTCTCATGCCACACTGCCTGTCTGCCCGTCCTGGTTGCCAAACTCAAACCTTGCCTCAGCCTGCCTTCGGCTGCTTATGCCACGCTGTCTCTCTGCTGCTGCTGCCACTGCTGCCTCTGCTGTGTCATGGATTCTGCTACCAGGCAATCCAATGTCTCCTGCTGCTCCACCAATGCCTGGCAGCCTGAAATGCCCAGCCAAGTAGGGGTGCCAGGCCAGCCACCAAGCCCCAAGCCTTCCTGGCCTCTGCTGCTGCTGCAGCTGGGTCTCGGATGGCCAGCCATGGCGCCACAGGCACCTCTGGGAGCCAAGCACCAAGCCTGCCTGCCTGGGCAAGCCAGGGTGCCAAGTGCCAAGCCTTCCCGGTCTCTGTTGCTGCTGCTGCTGCTGCTGTGTCCCTGATGCCATGCCCCCACAGGTCCCCCTAGAGTGCCCCAAGCCTCTGCCATGGCTGAAATTTCCAAACGTTCAGGGGGGGTCCGAATTCTGCTGGACTGAACTCATGAACCCAAACTAAGTTTTTGGGCCGAATATCCAAACCCCATTCTGTTCACACATCCCTAATGATTATGGGGAAGATGATACAGAGGGGCTATAAGAGGTGCATCACTGTGAGCTATGGATGCAAGAAACTGCATGACAACATACAAAGCCTCATTACTTTATTTCTTTTACTTTCAATTTCAATGTTTATGCAAGCCGGTCAATACATTCTTCCCTCTGAGTTGTCAGATGCTCACGTTGCTGGTATGAACCTGCAGGGTTGGGTGGGGAACAGCAGGTGCCAGAATTCAGTTATAGTTGGGGCTGTTTCTTCTTCCCATGGTTTGCCACAGCTGTGAGTAATTCCTGGGCGAGAGGTGGGGTGGAATACTGATAACGGGTGAGTGGCAGGGGAGCAAGGTGGGGAAGAATGCCTGTCAGTTTATTAGGCTGGACATGCTAAATCTGTGAATGGGAACTATATGGACGCACATTAACTACACACAAGAGGCTATCCATTTATTAGGCTCTACATGCTGAACATGCAAGTCGGGGAAACATGGACTAAACCCTGACTCCAGTGGACTATCATTTTGTTTATTAACACCCAAAGAAGGATGCACTGAGGGCTGCTGGGGCAGCAGAGAACTGCACAGAAAAACACAAACAAGGGAACATTCCCCACACAAGTACACACGAACATGAGGAGCCTCTCTCATCAGTGCTTCTTTGCAGAGGTAATAAACCTCTTTTATTTGCATTCTAACCCCTTTTATGAACATGGGGCAGATTAAAGCAAGCTTAGAAGGGGGAAGCCCCCTCTACAGAATGTTCATGTTAACAATACCGAGCTCTTCAGTTGAAGAAAAGTCCGCACTTACCCCACCCGATGATCGTGAGGGCCCACAGGTAGTTCTTGTTGGAGAGGAAAGCCATGAAGATCAAGCTGTGCAGGTAGAGCCCCTCCACTAAGATCCAGTAGTGGTTGGTGGCCAGGAAGTAGAGGAAGATGGTCACTGCCACCTTGCAGCCCACCTGCAGCCAGAGGGAAATGGAGAGAGAGTCAAGACTGCACACACACTTTGCTGCTTCCTTTCATCCCTTTAGAGAAAGGTCAGGGCCATTCTGTGGAGAGCCTTGGATCAGGACCAGACACAACCATTGTGCCACCCTAGATCACAGGCATGGGGAACCCCTAGTCTGTGGGCTGGTTAGGGAGGTCAGTGGTACAGTGGTGGGGGGAGGGCAGGGGTCACTAGGATGGTGGGGATGGGGTCACCAGGGATGCAAACAGGACCTGGTCTGAAGAGTGGGGGGGTCAACAAGATGGGGGGCTAGGCTCACCAGGGCAGGGTAGCCAATGGGGATGGGAATTCACTAGGACAGAAGGTGTGTTTTAAACAAGGAAGCAAGGTTTATCTGGGCTGGTAAGAGATGTCAGAGTGCTGCTGACAGAGCTCATGGCAGGTCTGCTGGGGTCCACCTCCCATCTCTCCCCCCGGCCTGCTCAGGTAAGCCCTGCCTCCCTCTCTCCACCAAAATGTACCTGTGTCGGAAACATCTCAGTCCCAGCAACCAGTGGGTCCTGCCACCCCAACCTTGCTTTAGCGGGGCAAACGTAGGAGGAGTGGGATTTTGCTGCCACTCTTACTTCTACTGTCCTAGTCAGTCATCTGAATGGTAGACCCAGCCTTGCTCTGGATTCTCCCATATAGGTGTTGTCTGGCTGATGTTACGCTAGAGCTGACCTTACTGAACAGGACACTCTTATCTGCAAAAGGGCCAATTGCTACCCAATCTGGTGAAAACAGGGGACCAGGTACCCAGGAGCCCTGGCCTCCAGAACCCTCTGTCCCCTCAGGGGCAGAAAGACCAGGCCCCCCCTCCCTTCAGGGAGTGTGGAGGCAAGGCTGGCCAGGACTTCTAGTCTAGGAGTTCTTCCTACAGGTGTGCACCTGGGGCACGTGCCAACGGCATGGCCCTTTGGTGGGGCATGAGGAGTGGTTGAGGGGTTGCTTGATTGGACTTGGAGTTGGTGGTTTATTTATTATAATTATTATGTATTATTAAAATGTATATGCTGCCCCCTCCTGCTATAAGCATCTCGGGGCAGTTAACAGCATTTTAAAACACATAACTAAAATACAATTAAAGCAACCTAAAATCCCCAGATTAAAATAACCCATACCCTAACCCAACTCCCCGCCCACTACCCGTCTCCCCCATCCCTACCCACTCCCTTCCCCGAAGGCCTGGACAAACAGCCAGGTCTTACAGGCCCAGCGGAAAACCAGCAGACTTGGGACCAGTTGAACTTCCTCCGGGAGGGAGTTCCACAGCTGTGGTGTGACCACTGACAACACCCTCTCCATTGTGGCCCCCTGGCTAACCCGGGGGACCTCCAAGAAGGCGCCCCTGGCAGACCACAAGGATCGCTCCAGGACCCGAGGAGTGAGGCGGTCTCTCAGATAGGAGGGGCCCAAGCTGTGTAGGGTTTTAAAGGTTAAAACCAGTACCTTGAATTGGGCTCAGACTGCTATAGGCAACCAGTGCAGAGCTCGGAGCACTAGTGTTATGTGCTCCCTACGGCCCGTCCCTGTCAGAAGACGGGCCACCACATTCTGCACCAGTTGCAGCTTCCAAACCATCACCAGGGGCAGCCCCATGTAAAATGTGTTGCAATAATCCAGCTTCGAGGTGATGAACACATGGATGAGGGTGGCCAGGTTGGAGTCCGAAACATATGGCTGGAGCCTCCGCACAAGATGTAGCTGAAGAAAGGTTCCCTTCCCACTGCCTCTATCTTGGCAATCCAGCCAAAGGCTGGGGTCCAACAGGACTCCCAAGCTCTGGACCTGGGGAGCCGGCGGGGGGGGGGGGCGGACCCCCTCAACGAGAGGAGACATCACCTCCATCTTATCGGGATTCAGCCTCAGTCTGCTCTGCCGCATCCAGTCAGCCACTGCCTCCAGGCACCGGAAAAGTACCGAGACTGCAGGGCCTGGGTCAGTTGAAAGCGAGAGGTATAGCTAGGTGTCATCAGCATATTGGTGGCAACGCACGCCAAACTGTCTCACAACCTCCCCCAGGGGTTTCATATAGATGTTAAACAATAATGGAGACAAAATAGAACCTTGTGGTATGCCGCAAAAGATGTCCCGGAGGCTAGATGTTTCAGCCCCCAACACCACCTGCTGGCTTTTTCCTGAGAGGAATGAGTGGAACCATTCAAGGACCATCGCGTCCACTACCCCCAGGGACCACAATCATCTCAGCAATAACCCATTGTCCACTGTATCAAAAGCAGCCAAGAGATCTAACAGGATGAGTAGTGTTGAACGCCCTGAATCCAGCTCTTGGTGGAGGTCATCCACCAAGGCCACCAATGCAGTCTCGGTGCCATACCTGGGAAAAACTCCGATTGAAAAGTGTGTAGGAAACTGATGCCATCCAGGTGACCCCAGAGCTTCTGGGCCACAACCTGTTCAATAACCTTCCCTAAAAAGGGAAGGTTAAAGACAGGTCGGTAACTGGCCAGTGCATCAATGTCCAAAGATGGTTTCTTTAACAGAGGCAGTACCATCACCTCCTTGAGGTAGTCCGGCATCCTACCCTCCCAAAGAGAGGCATTGATCACCGCCGCCAGCACCAGCACCAGGGTCTCCCTGGAGGCTTTCACCAACCAGGATGGGCATAGAACTAATTCGCAAAAGGTGGCCCTAACAAATCCCAGGACACCCATGGCATCATCACTTCCTGAAACTGATCCCACAAAGATGGACTAGACCATAACCCCAAGCTCTCCTTCCTCTGCATCAATCCCGGCTCTGAAATCACGCTGAATACGAGTGATCTTCTCTGCAAAGTAGGTGACAAACTCCTCACAGTGGGCCTGGGATATCTCCCCCTCTAGGTGGAGGGAGGCCGAACTGACCAGCCCCCTCACCACCCGGAAGAGTTCTGCTGGGTATGATCGCAACAGCTATGAGGGCAGCAAGAATTCCTTCCTTGCCTCCTTCACGGCCACAGCATAGGACTGCAAATGGGCCTGATGCTGTAGCTGATCGGACTGAGCGTGAGAACGACGCCAGCATTGCTCTAACTGCCGTCCCTCCCACTTCATACACCGCAGTTCCTCATTAAAGCAAGGAGCCCTATGATGACAAAGCGGTGGCAGTAGAAGCCTCAGAGCCACCTGGTCGATGGCCACCTCCAGCAAGATGTTCCATGCTTGGATGAGATCATCAGCTGAATGGCCATCAAGGTCCAAGGACACCTCCTCCAGCGTGTCTTGAAACCATTACGGTTCCATCAGCCTCCAGGGGCGGACCATTCTAATAGGTCCCACTCCTTTCCGGGGGCTATTGTGTGCTAGGAGTCTGGTCTGCAGGAGGTAATGATCCAATCATGACAAGGGCATAGAACTAACCTCCGCCACTACCGGATCACCCGCCTCAAGGCCAGAGCAGAATACCAGGTCGAGCATATGCTCCCCCTTGTGCGTCGGGCAGTTGACCATTTGGGACATGCCCATGGTGGCCATGAACTCACGCTCTGCCCCTGCAAGGCTGGTGCCGGCGCGGCTGTTGAGATCCCCCAGGATCAAGACCCTCGGGGAGTGCAGCACCACCTCCAACACCAGTTCTGCTAGACCGGAGAGGGATGCCGCTGGGCAGGAAGGAGCCCGGTACACCAGCAACACCCCAATTTTGTCCCCCGCCAAATCAGACACCACGTGGAGAGCCTCCATTCCTGGAATAGACTGCACTGGATACCTCATAGCAGTCCAGGACTCCTTAAAAACCATATCTAAACCGTCCCCCTGGCCCTCAAGTCGAGGCTGGTGCTGCACGGAGTACCCTGCCGGAACAAGGTCCGCCAAAATCGGGCCCACCTCCCCATCCAGCCAGGTCTCTGTGACGCACACAAGGTCTGAGGTCCGATCCAGGATTAAGTCCTGGATCACTGGTGCTTTGTTAGCCACAGACCTCGTGTTCAACAGCAGCAGCTCTGAACAGAGGGACCTCCGACCTTGATCCATCCTCCTATCTGAGGCGGGGCAGGGTCTGGGAATAGGCTCCAAGCACCTTGGTCTCCGGGCCACCCGTACCCTTTGCCCCCCACGACCATACCTCCCCCACCCCAGAACAATTCCCATGGCTGCTTCACCCCCTCCTCCCACTCTAGCCCAACCCCAACCACTGGCTGCCCTGCCCAGGCCCCAGGGGAACCCCTCCCCCCACCCCCACTAAAACTGCCCCCCAATCCCCCAATGGATGGAAGGTAGGAGACAACTGGGGGGTTGGGAAATGGCTCTGGGAGCTGGATTTTCAACCCCTGAGGGAAATGGGAATTGGGTTAGGGAGAGAGGTGGATCCTGGACTGGGGTACCTAAGTGTGAGGGGGGTGGCTGATCCTGGAAAGGACCACTTGGTGGCAGTACGTGGTAGGGACGTCACTGGAGGGATGGTTCTGTGGCGGTTGGGGAGGGAGGGGGGAGGGTCTCTCCTGGGGTCCAGACGCAGCAGCCTATGGCTGCAACTGGGTTGGAGAGGATGGGGGGGGACAGCCATATGGGTCATTGTAGGGCGGGGGAGATATGGTCCTGGGGGGCGTGGCCCAGGGACCGAGGTGTTTGGTGCCTGTCCCCAGGGCTGGCCCCCCCCTCAAGTGTGGGGATGGATAAAGGTCTAAGGCCCCTTGGGCTGGTGCTACTGTTGAATGCGAGGTCTGTTGTCAATAAAACATCAGTGATCCGGGATATGATCCTGGATCAGACTGCAGACCTCGCGTGTTTCACTGAGACCTGGCCAGATGGTGAGGCAGGTCCGATTTTGGCAGCATACTGTGCTCCTTCCTGTCCAGCAGCATCCCTCTCCACTCTAGCGGAGCTGGTAACGGGGGTGGTGTTGTGCTCCCCAAGGACTGTGGTCCTGGGGGATTTCAACATTCACACCAGCACTGGCCTTGTTGGGGCAGAGAGTGAGTCCATGGCTGCCATGGCAACCATCGGCCTGTTCCAGATGGTTAGCGGCCCCGCACATGAGGGGGGGGGGCATATGCTCGACCTGGTGTTCTGCTCTGACCTTGAGGCGAGTGATCCGGTAGTGGGGGAAGTTAGTTCTATGCCCTTGTCATGGACAGATCATTACCTCCTGCAGACCACGTTTCTAGTGCATGGCAGCCCCCAGAAAGGAGAGGGACCTATTAGGTTGGTCTGCCCCCGGAGGCTGATGGAACTCCACAGGGCCGTCCAAAGACATTTTGCTGTTCTAGGCGAAGACAAAATTTGTTGCCTCCCCCCTCAAAGTGGAGGGATGTGAAGTATGTGCACGTGTGCTCCCAGAACCCAAAGTGGGCAGGGCTTAAGGGATGGGGTGAGGCTTAAGGGATGGGATGGAAATATACTAATTCACACAACTGCTGTTCTAAATTTTAGTTTTATTAAACAGTAATAACACATTACATGCAAGCGCATGCATAAAACATCTAAAAATGTGTTTAAAAATTATTATCACTCCCCACCAGGTCAGTGACTGTGTCACACTCTGTCTTGTGGGTGATCACAGTGGTGCTTTCCGTGCCTTCTTGGATGCAAAGACATGAACTGCTTCCTTAGGATCCACAGTTTGGGCTAGCTCATGCTCTATTGATATTGTTGCAAGACCCACTAGCCTCTCCTGTGTCATTGTGGAGTGTAGGTATGTCTTTATTAGTTTCAACTTGGAGAAACTGCGCTCTCCACTAGCAACTGTTCCAGGAAGCGTGAGAAGAATACGCAAAGCAACAAAGGAATTTGGAAAGAGTGTGGTCATCTGGTTTGCACAGAGATACTGCAGAATACCCTTTGGAGTTGAATCTTTAGGAACGTATCTAGAGAGGGCTTTCAGTTCATCACATAACTCATTAGCATCGATGTCATACAATTCACCATGTGTCAGCACTTTCTCTAGTTCCATGCACTTCTCAAGTAGATCTTCAGATGTATTTTCCTTTATTTTTGGAATGTTGTAGAGCACCCCAAATATATTGCTGTGTGCACTGAGCTGCAAGAACCGTCCTTCTACTGACTGGATTGCACAGTCTAGTACTTTGTAGAAAAACTCAACTTTGAACTTCTGTGTGGGGTCTGAGATGGGATCATCTCGTGCCTCGTAATCAAACTGTCTTCTTCTGTGGTGAGACCTAACTACCGGTACAGGTGGGAAAGCAGCATCAATGTCAAGTTCTTCTGACAACCTCTGCGTACTTCTCAACAAACTTTCGAATCCCTCATCTGAACGATAAGACTGGAGGAATGACTTTGTGTTTTCAAGTTGTGTTATTGCTCTACATAAATCAAGTTCAACACCTTGGAGTCTCTTGCTTGTAACATTTATTTCAAAGAGAATTTCATGCCACAACACTAAAGAACACAGAAATGTGTAGTTGTGTACATGAATAATGATTCCCTTTGCCTCTGATTGTGTTTTACTATGAGTGGATCCTGTCAAAGTGTCATCCTCCATAAGTGCGATTAAGGCATAATCTATTTTACCAACTTGGTGCCGGATAGCTTTTAAGGCATCAACCCGACTTTCCCAGCGTGTGGCACTCAGTGGTTTCAGTGTAAAATGGGATGTTCCAAGATGCTCCTTTAGAACTTTCCACCGATGAGTGGATGCAGTGAAAAACACATAGATACTCTGAATTATGTAAAAAAAACCAACAGCTTCTATACACGTACTTGCAGCATCACTGGCAGTTGCCAGGTTAAGTGAGTGGGAACTGCATGGCACAACAAAAGCTGCAGAGAAGGGTCGGGTAAATTCCAGTTCACTCCCCTGGAAACCTGACCCCCCATTCCCCCAGCCTCCAATAACCCCGAGGTTGTCAGGCGGGACATAACATTATCCCACCCAGCCATTCTGGCCTCCATGGACTGCATAAAGGCCTGTCCAGGGCAACCCTGTAGCCACATCAGAGGGTTCACTTGAGCCCCCTGGACTATGGCAGTGGGGACCCCAGTAAGTGCTTCAACAGAGTCCCTCCCATGCGCAACACCTCCTCGAGAAAGGCCAAGCCCTTCATCCAAGCTGTTCCCCGCAACCCCCTGCATGGCCCCATTCAATTGCCTCATCCCGTCACCCATAGGTCTCAATGAAGAAGAGGGGAGCACGGAGGGCAGCTTCCACCTGTGACCCCCCTGTCCCATCACCACTCTGACCTGTTTTTCTCTTTTTTCCACCCACTGTGCCAGCACCCTGGCCTTTCTTGGTCCTGCCCATACTCCCTAGGAGTGGGTATCCCCCCTACAATCTCACTACAGTCACCTTATGCCCGTTGACCTATTCCTTAAGGGCAGTGCCCAGGAGGAGGGGGGGTATTCCCCCTACAACACCCCCTACACCACAACCAACACGTGTTCCCAAGGGGGGGGCTTTCCAACACTCCCCCTCTATCCCACCGCAGGAGGACAACTCCACCAAGAGCAAGGGGATAGCAGTGGGGCGCCCATCCCCTGACTGCTTCCCAAGCCCGACCTCCTGGATGCCTATCAGCATCCACCATTACCTGCTGTTTTTCATAATGCCAACCAATTCTGAATACCTGTTTAATTCCACCATGGTACTGAACTCCGCCACCCAGTTCAGCAGCGAAGCTTGCTTGAACACCCCCCAGCCTCACCCAAGGGTATCGCTACCTAACCCAAACACTTTTGTAAAAATTCCTGCGAATTCCCCAAGTACATATCCAGGCCCTTTTCAGACAGGTGAACCCCATCTGCCCGATACAACTCCGGCCTTGTCCATGAAATACCCACATGGACCAGCCAAAATCCCCCTATCTGTGTAATACATTTCCTAATCTCCCTATTAACCCTCTTTCTAGATCTATCCACCGCTCTCGGACTCGTGGCTCTAGGTCACTTTATCCTTTGCAGCATCTCTGTAAAAACCAAACAAACCCCAGGGAATAACTCCCTCAGCCTAAACCAATCCTGCTGAACCATGATAGATAAATCCAACCCAGACCCTCTGGTCAAATCGTTCTCCCCCAGATGAATAACTATTATTCCTGGGGACTGACTTCCACCCCAACCATGGAGCAATGGCATCAGTTGTGGCCAAAGCATGCCCCACTTACCTTTCCAGACTACCATTGCCAGGGAGGATAAACCCAACTGTGAACCCCAACTAGAATTTTTTGCCCTCTTTTTAGCCCAACTAATAAAACTATGGCCAATAATCCAAATTACCTTCTTTCCCATTGGCCACAGCAACCCTGGAAAGAATAAAAACCAACTATCAACATTATTGAATCAGCTCTCCATCATCACTCTATCGCAGGAAGTGGGCAAATATATGATCTAAATGTCCCAGAATGCCATCTCCCCACTGACTTAATATCAGGAACCGGCAAACCCGCCACTGCTGCAGTAGATGCCGCTCCGATTCAGAATGAGTGAGAACTAAACCTCCCGGATATGCCTAATGCATCCACACAACGCCCCATAACTGCCGTAAACTGGAACCGGGTGAGGGGCTGACCAGATTGGTGAAGAAACAACGGCCCTGGTCCCTTCAGTCTTTCCTTCAAAAACTCAACCATGCATGCGACCGGACAGATTAACGGTTCACTGGACCTAAAAAGCACCACTTTGGCTCCCTTCCCTACTTGGTCAGTTTTTGACTTCCTAATGCACAATTAAATCCCATTCGTTCCCACAAACACATCCCCCACCTGCAAGGCCCGACCCAAGCAGTCTACCCGTGAGTTAACAACTAACTCGCTTATCCTAAGTGCTGCAAAAAAGGCAATAACAAAGGCAGTTTGAAAAAGCCGAGCCTCGCTCGGATCAGTACAAATTCCTGGAAGCTTGGCGACCAAATCAGACAACATTTTTGATGATCCTGGCATCACCCCTACATGTCCCTTGTCGCCTCCAGGCTTCCAGCATGGCTCTCAAAATAGGCGACCCTGATAACTCAGAAGGGCCGACCATTTTGGAGAAAAACGATAAAGCGGACCATTTTGCCGCAATCGTGCCTGACGCCAAACCTTTCCTGCGCAATTCCATCCCAAATTGCACCACCTGTGGCAACGGGATCGGAAATAACACCAACCAGCCCTTTCCTGCAGCAAAGGCACTGAACTCCTTCAAGGCTCTATCATACAGCTGCCAAGTAGCCGGGGAAACCAAGCCCTTCACTGTCTCTATCAGCTCTATAATCCAAGGCTCCAAAGCTCTGGGGGAACCAAGTCTTGCTTCTCCCTGGCCATTGGAGCGAGCTTCCAAAAACGAGGAATCTGGAAATGAGAGAGGGCATCAGCAATCTTGTTATTAACACCCAGCACATGTTTGGCAGAAAAAACTACATTCTGCTTCAAACACCATAGAACGAAAACTCTTACCAACCGCATTACCCTTTCCGATTTTGATGACAATGAATTAATCACATGTACAACAGCCAAGTTGTCACACCAGAATAATACCCTCTTATCCCTGAATCTGTCAAC
>QEPC01001773.1:847257-859289 GCA_003113815.1 Sphenodon punctatus
CCCCACTCCTGAGTTAACCCCCCCACTCTCCTCAAATCCCCACACTCCCCCCAACTGTCCCTAAACTCCCCACAAACCCCCAGTCTGCCCAACTGTTCCCAAAACCCCCATCTCCTGTCTCTAAACCCTGCCCCACTGTCCCCAACCCCCCAGTCTGACACATTCTCCAAATCCCCCACTCCCCCAACTGTCCCCAAATCCCCCCACTCCCTAGTTAAACCCCCTGCTCTCCCACACTGTCCCCAAACCCAGCCCCACTGTCCCCAAACTGTCCCCATATCTCACCCATCCCCACTGTCCCCAAACCCTGCCCCACTATCTCCCAAACCCCCCATCTGCCCTACTGTCCCCAAATAATCCCCCACTCCCCCCAACTGTCCCCAAATCCCCCCACTCCTGAGTTAAACTCCCCGCTCTCCCCCACTGTCCCCAAATAATCCCCCCACTCCCTCCAACTGTCCCCAAATCCCCCCACTCCCAAGTTAACACACACATCTTGCACCCCCAAATCCCCCTTGGGAAAAAATAAATTTCTTACCTGATCCCTCGCAGTCGCAGCAGACACGTCCGGGCCCTCAAGTTCACTGCAATGGCTGCAGCTTGGAGCGAGTGAGTGAGTGAGGTCTGAAAGACCCCACCCACCCACCTGCAAATTTCCCACCTTACACAGCCGCAACAAGGTGGGAGCTTGAGAGAGGCGACTTGCAAGTTGCCCCTCCAAGCAGTTGCAATGGTCTGGGCAATGGGTTCCATTGGAACCTATTGCCCAGGCTGGCCATTCCCCCTCCAAAATGCATGTAAGTTAGTAGGTCAGCACTGGTGCTGACCTATGAGAACCTGTGGCTGTGCCTGCGTCCTACAGGCAGCTGCAGGCAAACTTGCTAGGTCCTCAGGCTGGCATGTGCATGCGCGGCCTGGGGAACGCTGCTGTGCCCTGCAGAGCACCGACGTGCCACGCATGCGCAATACACTCTCCTCAAGCTTAAACTTGAGAGTGTATTGCGTGCATGCACAGCAGCCCGGGGAGCATGTCAGCTTTCCTTTGAAGTTTGAAGCATGCGGGGCATGTCAGCGAGCCGTACGGCACACTGACAGGACCTTTTTAAAGGTCAGTGTGCCCTGCGGCTTGCTGTGCCCTGAATGCTTCAAATGGCGAGGGAGTGAGACTCATGAGTTGAGCGCTGGGGGCTTGTAGGGCACCGTCCCCAGTGCCAAAGCAAGGGGCCGTCGCTGGGCAGAGTATTCACAGAGAACCAAATCTGCTACTGACTGACAAGCTCTTCTATTTGTGAAAAGAGCCATACAACATTCAGGGAGACAAGCATGTTCAAGTCTGCTGGGATCTCAAGGCTGCTATTTTGGAGAGCCTAAAGTAGAAAATTCCCATTTTGGGAATGGTGATGGGCTGGTGGGGGTGGGGGTTGCCTACAGGTTTAAAACTAAATCAGAATTGGCAGTGAATACCAAGAATAATTCTTCTGCCCCAGAATTATTCACCACCCATCCTGGTTTCCCCAGTAACCAACTCCCCAGCCAGTAGCAGCCGCAAGCAGCATACCTCCCATGAACACTCCCCCACAACCTCCTCAGCCAGATCCACGGGAGGAAGAGGAGGAGGAAAATGTCCCACCACCAGTCCCGTCAATCCAAAGAGAAACCACACAGCTTCCCCCAAAAGAGCCAGGCAGAAGAAGAAATAAATGGACTTTGCAAATAAATTATTTATTTAAAGTTTTTATATTGTTATGTTAAATAAAGTTGTTGTATTTTTCACAACCCATGGTTTCTGTGCTTATTCTGGGAAAGGTGGGAGATTTGGGGGAGTGGGGCAGTGGAGAATGGTGTTATGGCATAGCGATAGGTTGCTTTGGGGGCAAGGGGTGGAAAGGGAAGGCAGTGCAGGGAAAGGGGGCGGAGGAAAGGGGGTCATGGAGAATGGTGGTATGGCATAGTGATGAGTCTTTGGGAGCTGGGTTGAAAGCACTTGAGGGTGGGAGGGGGGTGTCATCCAGACCCAGCTACTCTATGAATGCCAATAGGAGAATATAGAGCTGCAGCTGGCTAAGCTGTTAATAGGGAACACACAGGGAAAGAAAAGGCAGGCAACAGCATGGGGGTAGGGCTAGATGGGCCAGAGGAACACAAAATGACACACTAGAAACATTTCTAAAGGCTTTATTGAACAATCTTTATTAAATATGTTTAAATGGGTTTATTACCCTTTTAAAACTTTATTATCTTTTAAACTTTTTGAAAAGGATCATTAGTGTCACTGGAAAAATATCATTAGTTTCAAAGTGTAATTGTAGCAGGGATCAGGCCTATGGGGCTGCTGCCCCTTTAATAAGGGGGCTGCGTGGGCCAGCCAGAGGGCTAAGCACATGCGCATGGGCCTGGGAGAGTCAGCCCATAGCTAGGATCAGCCTGTGGGGAGACCAGGTTGATAACTCCATGGACAGAGTGGGCAGGACACTGGCCCTTTAAGGATGAGGTGAAGAAGCCTGGCCACTCCCACTTTGCTGGGATATAAGGAAAGCAAGGCAGAGAGGAGGAGAGTCTCTGCTAGGGATCTAGAGGTGCAACATCTCCCTGAAGAAGCCTGCCTGCTCTATGCTCTCCAAGGTACTGAAGGTTGGAGAACCAGAGGGATCCAGGCAAGTGGGAGAGGCTGTGCCCAGGAGGGAGCCTCTTGCCTGGGAAAGGCTTGGCCAGAGCATTGGGACTTAGAGGCCTGGCTGGCTGGACTTCAGGGGTTGATGGTCTCTGTGTTGCTCCTGAGCCTGGAGAGATGGACCTGGGCCTGCAGGGTGGAGGCGATTGAGCCAGCAGCCCCAGGTACATTGGACACAGGGTCTAATAAAGGACTGTGGACCTCTGGACTGTGTGTTGTGTCCTAGACGAGGGTGGTTTTCAGCTGAGACTCAGGCTGAAAAGGCGTAGCAGAGGGGTGAGCTATTCCCCAGAGTGAGATCCCAGCACCCTGTGTGGCCCTGGGGAGCCCCCTGCTACAGTACATGCAGGCATAGCACCACCCGCTGGTGTGTTCTGTCCTTGAAACATGGACCTGCCTGCTGTCATTCTCATAGTAACTAAGCCAAGTACGTGCACTTGAGACCTTGCATCTTCATGAATGTTAGACCCCTTGTCTCTCCCTCTGTTCCCCTTCCTAAGTCTCTCCCCCAGCTCCTGTCTCTCAGATTGTAAGCCCTAGGGGCAGGGACCCTGTCTATTTTATTACTTTGTAAAGTGCCAGGTACACTGCTGGCGCTATATAAATGTTTGTTAATAATAATAATAATAATAAATAACTGCACCCTGCTTTGGCAACCATTTTGAGGCAAGGCACCATTTTGTTGGGGACTTGGACTTTGCCTATTCTGAGCTGCCAGTGTTGGATACCTGCGACCAGATGCTGGGAGAGAGCCGTGGAGCTTTGCGCCTGGACCAGAACTGAGGAGTGCACTTGGAGTAGTTTGGCCAGGATGGACCTTGAGCTAGGTTAGAGCCAGGAGATTTGCCCAACCCACTAGGATGTGGATCCCATGCGGTATGGCGGCAGGAGGTGCATGCTGGAGGTGTAGCCTGACACCACTCAGGTTATGGAACGTTGTGGAGCCAGAGCTGAGGCGGCATGACCAGCAGCCAGGAACAAGGACTGTGACATGCAAGTACTGGGGACCCAAGGTGGGAGGTACTGTGTGGCAGTGTCACACTTGTGGCCACCTGGGACACTATTGGAGGGCCTGCCAGGAGAAATGGAAAGGTCTCCTGAGCACCTGTACTCTGGGGTGTCAGAGCCAGGGTAAGGAGAAGTATTACTGGACTTGTGGGGTGATGGGGCATGTGAGAAGGCTGTGTCCCTACAGAGGGAAAAGAGATACAGGGCCAGAGCCAGAAGTGACATGCAACCCCACAACAGAACTGGAAAGGAAGCCAGAGCAGAGATCTCCCAGGTGGTGCTGGGCTTGCCAAGCCCAGGGACATGTAAAAAGAGACTGTCCCAAAGGAAAGCCTCACAAGGAGGGTCAAAGGGCTGCTAGGAAGAGAAGTAGTCCTAAAGTAAAGGAAAGAGGAAGAAAGTCCATGGGCACCCAGGTAGATGGGGAGTGCTCAAAGGACATAGACAATCTTAAAAGGGCAGTCCAGCAGCTGTTGACTAGCAATGCCTTCCTCTTGAAAGAGTTAGAGGCCCTCAGAGAGGGGTAGGTAGCCTCGAGGTCAGAGAGGAAGGACCAAGAGACCATGACCAAGATCTCTAGCGACATGATAGTCCAAGTAGTCGGAGACAGGTATGAAGCCATGCAACAGAACCTAGCTCTCCATAAGGAGGTGAATGAGCTAAAGTTTGCTCTTGGGGAGGCCTGTGAATCAGGAGACGAGGCTGGGGAGGATGCACCCACCTCAGAGTGAGTGAAGCCCTGGGAGAAAGTAGGTACAGGTGTGGCATGGTATTTGGTAACCTGCCGGAGTAGTCCTGCTGTTAAGCATCCCAGGGTGGGATAGTCAGAAGGCATGGGTGGGCCGCTATCCCAACTCCCCCAAAAAGGGGAACATGAGGCCTGAGGACCTGAAGGGCACCTAGTGGGCCTAAGATAAGTTGGTACAGGGGTCCGATTGAACCAGTACCCTAAGTGTACCCTAAGTGTACCAAGAGGCAAAAAGAGGTACAGGAGGGCAATTGAGCCGGTACCTTCTGGTGCCTAGGGGGCAGGGTGTAGGTGATTGAGCCAGCCACCAGGCACTAACTTATGCCGTAGGAACACAGAAACCCAGCAGGGTGTAGGCGATTGAGCCAGCTGGGATGGGGATGCTATGTCAGCCCAGCAGGGTGTAGACGACTGAGCTGGCTGGGAACAAAAAGGCGAAATTGTGCTTATGAGTTGTAGGGTAGGCGATGGAACTGACCACCCAAGACAAATGAGAGCCCTGGGAGGGACTATATGGTGTTTATATAGCACATCACCAGAGATTCTGGCTTTGAGGGTCCCAGGAGGACTGGGAGGTCCAGGAGGAATGGGTGGGCCTGTCTCCCACCCCAGACGGGGTCTCATGGATAATACAGGTTAATTCCTGACTGTATGTAAAATCCTGAAAAGGTTAGTGGAGAAATGTGAGGGGCTGTGGAAATCCCCTGAGTATGTGAAGTCTGTGAGTTGGATGGGGGAATGTTCCCCAACAGGAAGAAGTAAATTCCCTACAGCATGCTGGGTGGAGGTGGCTCCCCAACTGCTAGATTAGGTGGAATGGGCCTGACTACAAGGGGTGATGTGGAGTTCAGGAGGGCGTTTAAAGTCCATTTTGGGGTGCTAGACCCTAGTATAAAAAGCTGCAACCTGCTAGACACTGAAGCCAGTCTTCTCTGGGAGAAGCCTGTCTCCTTGAAGGGTGTAGCAGGGAGCAGGCCTGTGGGGCTGCTGTCCCTTTAAGAAGGGGGCTGTGTGGGCCAGCTAGAGGGCTGAGCACATGCGCATTGGCCTGGGAGAGCCAGCCCATAGCTAGGATCAGCCTGTGGGGAGACCAGGTTGATAACTCCAGGGACAGAGTGGGCAGGACACTGGCCCTTTAAGACTGAGCTGAAGCAGCCTGGCCATGCCCACTCTGCTGGGATATAAGGAAAGCAAGGCAGAAGAGGAGGAGAGTCTCTGCTAGGAGCTGGAGGAGCAACATCTCCCTGAAGAAGCCTTTCTGCTCTATGCTCTCCAAGGTACTGAAGGTTGGAGAACCAGAGGGACCCAGGCAAGTGGGAGAGGCTGTGCCCAGGAGGGAGCCTTTTGCCTGGGGAAGGCTTGGCCAGAGCCTGGGTGCTTAGAGGCCTGGCTGGCTGGACTTCAGGGGTTGATGGTCTGTGTTACTCCTGAGCCTGGAGAGATGGACCTGGGCCTGCAGGGTAGAGGCGATTGAGCCGGAAGTCCCAGGTACATTGGACACCGGGTCTAATAAAAGACTGTGGACTAATACCCTGTGGACTGTGTGTTGTGTCCTAGAAGAGGTACCCCCGTCTCAGGGAGGTTTTCAGCTGAGGCTCGGGCTGAAAAGGCGTAGCAGAGGGGTGAGCTAATTCCCCAGAGTGAGACCCCAGTGCCCCATGTGACCCTGGGAGCCCCCTGCTACAGTCATTGATTTGTGGGAACATTGTGGTTAATGTGGTGACACAAGGTTTCTCGGATTTCTCCAGCTATGTGTTGCTCCACTCTGTTTATCTGGTCCTGGAACAGTGGCAGTGGCACTGACTCATCAGATCAAACTAGAGGGGTGGAGGGTTCTCGAATGCAGCCCTGCTAGTCTCTCAGATGTTGTGGAGAATACAGGCAGCGATGGTTAGCAGGAGAGCGGTCTCCAGCTGGAAATCAATTGTGGATGCAATTGCCCTCCAGCGCTGCTTCAGAAGCCCAAAAGACTTCACAACAGAGTGGGTGTCACTGAGCTGCCTGTTGAAGCACTTTTGCTCCACCAACATGGACCAGAGATTGTTATTTTTGGTACATGCCTTATGCAGCCAAACTGCACTTAGAATCAGGGCAGGGAGCAATGGTCAGACCTCAGTCCAATCTCAGTTTCTAACAGGGTCAAACAGCGCTGCGTGCTTGCCCCTTTTTTATTTAATTTCTTTATTAATGGGATTGTGGCTGCCTTGAGGGGGGACCTTTCCCTCCCAGCTAAGATCGGGTCTAGACCAATATCCATCCTCCTATACGCAGATGATATGGTGCTTGTTTCACCTTCCATCCTGGTGATGCGTAGGATGCTTGCGGCTGCCGGGCAATTTTGCAAACAGTCGTATCTGTCAATTAACTATGAGAAATCTAAAGTTGTGGTTGCGGGTGGGCGCTGCACTAATTACAGTTGACTGCTTGACGGGGCAAGGCTGGAGCAGGTACCTTCGTATCGATATTTAGGGCTGCTTTTTAATTCTTCTGCTTCCTGGAAGTGTCATATTGAGGCCGCCAGGCTAAAAATGCGACAAACAGTGCTAGCCCTTTTAAGGTTTTGGAGACTTCATGGGGGACGTTCTATTCCACCGGCATTAAAAGTTTTTGACAAAATCTAAGCCTTGTGCTTTGTTTGGTGCAGAATTATGGGGCCATTTTGCTCCTGATACCTTTTGAGTCTCTGCAAAACTGTTTTTTTTAAAGAGTTCTTTTGGGGGTCCCTAAGGGTACTCCAGATTGCCTTTTGTGTCTTGAAACAGGAACTAGAGCGCTGAGAACTAAGCGGCTCATTAACCCTCTGGTTTATTGGTTAAGACCAGGTGATATGACAGAGGATAGACTTCTGCACTTGTGCCTTGAGGAAGCCAACACTTGGTCCGCCCCTAGGTTATGGTTAAATAGAATTCTGAACCATTTACAGGATTTAGGATTAACGCCAGATATGCTCAAGGCCCTCCCAATTAATAAAAGAAGGCTGGTCATTGGGAAGTAGCTTGAGGATCAAGCCATACAGTGGAATCTTGGAGCAATTCAGGTGCTTAGATGCGCCCCTTTTTACAAACGGTTTAAATATTCCTCAGACTGTGAGGTTTATCTAAAGCTGGTAGATGATCCTAAGCTCCATAGGGTGTTGACATTATTACGATTCGACCTTCTCCCTACAAAGGTGTTACAAGGGAGACGTGTTGGTACTCTTATGGAGACAGGATTTGTCCCTGTAATTCGGTCAAATTGAGGACCTATTACATCTACTATTTACTTGTACTCTCACCTCGTATTGGAGGGAATTCTACCTTGCTCCCTGGCTCGCCGGGCGGCCTTATTCTTCGCCCGAACAGTTGCTCCAATCTTGTATGCGGACCAATATCTCTGAGATGCTGCATAATCTTGCTAAACTGGCGTTTCAGCTTAGTAAACGTTGAACTTATTTATTGGGAGGATTCTGCTGTGCTGGCTCCTGGGGATATTGATATTGATTGTTATAATAGACTCAAATTGGATTGGTTACAACAAGTCCTTGATTGGCCTAATTTCAAAAGTTGAGTATGCTAACTTACTAGGCTCTGATACTGGATGATGAGTGTTGGTTCATTTTTTATTTAGTCGTTAGTCCTTGCATAGGTTTACCGACGGCTATGGTCCTATGAATGTTCAGCTATTTTGTACTCGTTGACTCTCTTAATTTATCTGTTTTTTAAAAATGTTTTTTGTGCAATGACCTATGGTCATGCACCAATAAAATTACTCTACTTTACTCACTTTTGCTTCAGGGTGCAGGCAACATTGTAGGTCTTCATAAGCCAGGGCTTCAGGGTGTAGGCAGGGCCCCTCAGAAAAACAGGCTGCATGAGCACCCCCTCGATGTAGATTTCAGTCCAATGTCCCCATGTGGCCAAAGAAGGGACTGGCAGAAGATGTGTGCATCATGGTTGCTCCCAGACCACCCAGCCAGTACATTTATCAGGAACAATGGGAAACCAGTCCAGGGTCAAGTCCAAACTACCCCACCCCCATCCCTTGGGGCCCCAGCTGCTCTCAACTAAAATGGCGCTGTCAGGACTCAGCAGGGCAGCCTAGGGGCATGACAGTTTTGACGGGTTGCCATGGAACCCGAGACACAGTCACATCGCAGTTTGTAGCTTGCAGGGTGGGGAAACGTAGCCGGCATGATGACCAGAAGTAGAGGAGCACAGCATGGCTCTGGAGCCACAGATGCAGCCTCTTGGCTGCCAAACATTTAAACCCTGGCGGGGTTGCCAGTCCCTGCCAGTGATCTTTGAAGAGAGTGGCCCCGTTCTTGGACAGAACACACCGTGGTACTGCTGAACCAAGATAAGATTGTTACAGTATATGTGATGCAAGTGGATGGTGTGAGTGTGACTGGGTGTGGGTGGCGTTGGTGTGGAAGTGTGAGTATGTGGGTGGTATAAGTGTGGGTGAGTGTGCTCAGAGAGTGGTGGAGGTCTTTGTGGTATAACTCTACCCTGGTCTGTTACAATCGGTGGGCTTTGGGTTTGACCCTTACTTCTCCCTTTTCTTTTCTCCTGGCCTTTTCCCCCCTCAGGGTGTGATTGGGTCCAGGTCCCTGTTCCTCTCCTTCCCTTTCATTTTCTGGGTGTTTCCCTCTGGGGATGCTGAGTGCAGCAATAAGTAGTGGTCTCGCTTCCAGTGATTCTTGACTCTCTCCCAGCCCTATGATGATCTTGGTTACCTTCAGCGTCCGAAGGAGCACTCCACTAAGATCCCAAGGGACCATTTTAGCAAGACAGAGTCTCTGGAATCCAGGGGAGTGACCCTCCTCACTGAGGGACATCCTGGGACTGGGGGAACTAGGCTACCCCTGGGACTATCATCCCACTCCTTCCCTCACAGAATCACCGGCCTGTACTTCCTGTTTTTCCTTCCTCCATTCCTGTTTCCCCAAGGGACTATGGAGTTGGCAAAAGAGATGTCTGAATTGATATGGACAGTACAATCCTTGGCGTTAGAAGTTAAGGATCTGAGGGATAGACAGGAACAGTTATTAGAGTCCGTGAAGGGGACGGGGTCCGGGTCCCCTCCTGGAGATGGACAGGGGGAAGGTGTCATAAGGAAATACTGGACTACATGTAGACTACAGGTCTATCAAATACGTGAAACTAAAGGTTAAACATATATGTAATGTTAAAACTGAGAATGGCAAACTCACTTCATGTAATGTGGAAGCCGAGAGGGAAACTCACTTCATGCAATGGAGAGAGACAAAAGATATGTCAATATGGATTCACTGAAGACACCAGACCGAAGCCCCATGAAGTGTCAAATGAATGGAGATGTCTTCCTGTTTGCCTTTCTGCGGACGTGCTGGTAAATAAGACTTCTCCAGTGCAGGAAAATCACACAAAGGGATTGCAGAGGTATTTAAGGAAACATCTTTGCTATCAGAAAAACAATATGGAATTGGAATTGGAATTCAATTCAACCTATGATGACTCTGAGCTGAGTCTTGGACTGCAGCTGGAAGGCATCAGCTCACCTGCCAGCCAGACTGCTGGAACTATGGAACTTTCTTTCAGAAAGAACTTTGATTCTAACCAACTTAAGATTGGCGCCCAGCTGCCTTGCATCACTGGCTGAGAAAAGGACTTTTATATGGCTGAGAAAGGGACTTTTATAGGGTAAGACTTTAACTAGGGATGCTCGCGGTATAGTTTAGGAATGTGTTATTTTGTTTACTTTATTAGCCACTCTGTGTCAAACTATCTTTGCTTATGTAATCACTTTCTTCTTTGCTAAGAAGTGTCTGTGTCTAGCATTGGGGACACAATCGGAGTACTTGTGCTTTCAAGCACTGGCAAACCCAGAGAGAGACAGTGTGTAAACGGGAAGTTTCTGGGAATTTGGGAGACAACAGGATTATCCCACTTGCAGGACTGAATCAGCCAGAGAGAGAACTGGTTCAGGTGGGTTACAAGTGAGGGAATTGAGTCACCCAACCCAGAAAGGTGGGGTAGTGGACCCCCAAAACTGTGACAGGAGGGGCAAGAGCGACCCCTCCCCCGATCTACCAGGTCCAGGCCTTGCTCCCTGAGAACCCAAGGCTCCCAGACTCGATAAGTTCTATGGAGATCAGAAACAATTCTGAGGGTTTCTGGCATTGTGTACATAAACGTTCCAGACTCAACCTCACATTTATTTATTTATTTATTTTGTTCAATTTGTATCCCGCCCCTCCTGTGAACAGCTCACCACATATGGACCGGGGGGAGGGGGGGGGGTCGCATTAGAGTGGACTATGCCCTTGTTAACATCTAACAGTCCATTATTGTCGGACTATGATGGGTTCATGCAGGAGTTTAAATTCTTGTTTGATTACCCCCATAGAACCAGGGATGCTGAGCAAGCTATCCTACATTTGAGACGGGGTAGGACCCCCCCGTTAGAATACAGTACCCAGTTCCAGAAGCTGGCAATTGATTTAGGATGGGGTGACCCGGTGCTCAGGGTGATGTTTTGTCAGGGCTTGAGTGAGAAGTTTAAAGATCAGCTGGCGTATGTTGCACCTCCGGCCAGCCTAAGTGAACTAGTGACCCTTATTATTCATATTGACGAGTGGTTGACTGAGCGCAGGTGGGAATGGCAAAGGGAACTGGGAAGGCGTTTGTCTACCCAGGCCTCCCAGCCTCTCCTGCAGGGGGTTACCAGGAAACTCTCCCCCCGCCCCAAGGAGCAGAGTCTATGCAGATAGGAGTTGTTAAGGGGCCCCCTATCTTCTGAGGAAAAGGAAAGACATCGCAAGCATCGCTTATGCTTTTATTGTGGGGAGGCCACCCATTTTTTGAGGGACTGTCCCCCTGGCCTCTGCACCTCCCCATTCTGGGAAACAGGCAGGCCTGGAGCGAACAGGGGCCACCCCGGCAAAAAGAATAGACCCCTGGCCCCAAAGGTATATTCTTTGCAGGGACAAAAGGCACATATACACTTCAGGTAACCTCCGCCTGCTCGGTAGGGCAAGCCTTCACGGCTCTGGTTGATTCAGGTGTTTCTGGGAACTTTATAGACCATGGGTTTGTATGCCTTCAAGACATTCCCAGTATCCATTCCTTAGGTACACCACCGATGTATTCCGAACTACTGATGGATCCCCATTGACTTCAGACCCACTAGCCCGATGTACTCCACCAGTTCCTTGCACAGTAGCGGAACATCAAGAATCCCTCCAGTTTGATATTATCGCATCCCCCCTTTTCCCAGTGGTCTTGGGTTACCGGTGGCTTCTGGTACATGACTGTCAGGCTCCGGGGTACGGAGCCGTGGGGGAAACCAAGGAGGGAGAAGGACGGCCAGGATTACCAGGTTCCAGGGGACGGACTTGGGGAGCGGGAAACAAAGAGGGAGGAATCTAGGCCCAGGCACAGGGGGGGAAAAGGTGGCCCCAAGGCGACCCTCTGAAACCTCTCAGTCGCTCTCTTGCACCCGAGAGATTCTGTACTCCGCAGCGTTACCAGGCACCCTGGGCTAAGAAGGTACGCGACTCATCATCGAGGTCAGGGTCCGGAGCCAAGGGAGGAACCCACCACAGGGATGTTGGCGGGGTAACCACTACCCTGGAAGCAGGGGGGG
>QEPC01001773.1:874588-893730 GCA_003113815.1 Sphenodon punctatus
TTAGCAATAACTTCATTAAGAAGAGTTAGTGAAATAGCAGCCATAATAATCTCAGAACCATATTTGCAGATTTTCCAAGATAGAATAGATATTGCTTTACATCCTAAATTCCTACCTAAGATAGTAAGACAGTTGTGACAATGTGGCCCTTTTTACATGGGCCTCTCCCACCATGAACATGCAAATTTCTGCATATTAATGGGTGGGGGAGCCCCATGTGAATGATGTGGCGCACGTGTCCATGGTGAGTGAGGGTGCGTGCGTGCGCCCGCCTAACACACATTCTCACTCACCCCCACTCGTTCCCACAAACGGAGCAACTGGTGAAAACAGTGGTTACTCCATGGGTGCTGATGAATTGGGGGTGAGTGGGGATGCGTGTGTGTCCGTGTGCATGCCGTAACCATGTACTGGCACGCCCAAGGACTCCCCACCCGGCGGAGCCATGTAAAAATGGCCTGTGAGGAGCCACTCGAAGAATAACAGAAGGTTGCTACCTTGTAAACAAGGTTCTTCAAGGTGGTTCCCAACATTGTCACAACACCCACCCTTCCAGCCCCGCATGGAATTTTCATATATTCCTAGAAAGGGTTGGAAGGAACTGTCATTCTGAGGGGGAGAGTGATTTTTATACTAGAGGAGCTCGAGACCATCACGTGGTTTATTATTTGAATAGGGTGAGCATGTACAATCCAGTTGTGAGAATGTTGGGAGCTATCTCAAAGAACCTTCTTTACAAGGCAACAGCCTTCTGATCACTCATATGGGGAGGAGTTGTTTGTAAATAAACCGCTTTATCTCCCTGTCCGATTGGGTGTCCCACTACTGCTGCTGCTGCTCCTGCTGCTGCTGCTGCTGCTCCTGCAGCACTACTAACAAGCAGAGGCAGGTGAGAGATGGGGACCAGAGCCAGGGATGAGAGGCAGAAGAACTTATTGGGAGAGAAGCCAGCTGCAGCCTGCCTCCCAACTAGACAAGGGCTGTGCCCCAGCTGGCTGTGGGGCCATGTGCGGCTGCACATGTGGCACATGCCTGGGGCTGGCCCTGCCTCAACTCCCAGCCCTGCTTTCTTCACCATGCCTTCAGCCTCATCTTGTCCACAGCCTTGCCTCAGTCCTGCCTACTTGACTACCTGACTTCCATCCTGATCCAGGCTAGCAACAAGCAACTCCTGATAACAATCCAGACTTGGCTCCTGGACTCAGAACTGAAGCTTTGACACCAGGTCAGCCACCCAACTTTAGGCTCCTGGCTCCCTATCAGAATTAGTTGCAGTCTCTGGCTTACTGGCTTTCAACTCAATTCTGGCCCTTGATCTTCCCTTGGCCCAGGTCCCTTGGCCCAGGCCCCTAATAGTTTTGCTGTTCTAGGGATGAACACCCAATGTTTGGGTTAAAATTACTCCTCTGCCATTAGATTCCCAATGCAGATGCCCAATTTCCTGAGGTTCTTGTGAAAACTCTGAGCTGCCAAGCCAAGCAGCAAAGCTCAGGGGCTGGCAGTGGCATTTTAGGAAGCTTTACCTTTATGGTTGAAGTCGTAGATGTATTCTGGACATGGGGCTGACACATGTTCATTGGGGGAGCCCTTAGGCCAGCAGATGATCCCATCCCACTCAGGCAAACAACTGGCATCTAGCAAATAAACAAAGACAGATCCAGGGATATACTATAGTTCCTCTCCCACTGCCCGCCCTCCCCCCCATAGCTTCTTCTCCTGATGGAGCAGGATAAGGACTAGAAACAGGATGGCCACATCTGGATAATTTCTCAGAATCAGAACCCCAAGATGTCACTAGAGATGAGTTTTTCTTCACCGAAGTGTGGTCTTTTTATTATTGACAGTGCCAAAGTCCACCAGACCCCATACATAAGTGCTCTTACTCTGGTTCAGCTTCTTAACTCTCCAGTGGGTAAGACTCCCCAGAGCTTCAATTTCTCACCCAATTGGGTCGTGATCAAACTTGGTTGCTTTCAGATGGGCAAGACTCCTCTCAAACTCCTATTTCCACACACCATCTAAACCTTACACTGGACAGCCCAGCTTGTTTCAGCACCTGAGAGAGCATCCTATAGCAGCCTCCAAGCCCCATCTCTGTGCACTTTTACACAAGTGCCACCCGCTCGCGCTGTGAAATGATGCACCTTGTAAAAGTGCTGTGGGCAGCTTTTAGATGCACCGTATTTCCGGTTGCACATTCTTTAAAGGTGCAAATTAAGTACCTCGATATCAAGGTACAACTTGCGCTGTTAAAGAATGCGTGACTGGAAATACGGTGCATCTAGGTGCATCTAAAAGCCGCCTGCAGCACTTTTACAAGGCACATCATTTCACAGCACAAGCAGACGGCGCTCGTGTAAAAGCAGCCAGTCCATCTCCAATGACAGCCTGCTGCAAACTGTTTTTAAGTTCTGAGCTTGCTGAGCTTTGGAGTATATCCTCCAAACGGGTGTGGTCACAGAAGGAAGCCAGCTCCCTTAAAGAAACAGGTACCCATCAAACCTTGCCCTTCATGGACTTATGATCCTGCCCAGTTATGCTGCAGAGCAAGCCTTTGGGTGTTAACAAATTAGATGATAGCCCCCTGGAGTCCATGTTTGGTCCATGCAGACCCCACTCAGCCCATATTCACATGTTTAGCATGTAGAGCATAATAAACAGGCAGCTCATGCATGCATTTCCTGTGCTTGTGGGCAGCACCCACTCACAAATTTAGCAGGACAATCCTAATACACAGGCAGGCATTCTTTCCAGCCATGCTCCGCCCACCAACTCCCTCACCCCCCCGTCATGACTCAGTCACAGCAAACTATGGGAAGAAGAAGCTGCCCCAGCTATTTAATTAATTATTTATTTATTTCTATACACTTATTTCCCACACCCTCCTGCTCGCAATGGCAGCTCAGGGCGGCTTACAACATCAATAAATTAAAGCAATTATAAAATTAAAACTTGTTAAAACTCATAAAATCAATAAAATACATTTAAAAGGGCAGAACTAAACCCCATTCTCCCCTCCAACCCAACCCTCCTACCTCTCCCTCCCCAAAGGCCTGGCGGAACAGCCAGGTCTTGCATTGTCTTTGGAAAGAAGGGAGGTCCGGAACTAGGCAGGCCTCCGATGGGAGAGAATTCCATAGCATAGGAGAATGCCCCCCCCATTGTCACCACCCAGGAAATGAGTTGGGCGTCCCCAGCCAACTGACTCCAGAGGCGGTCCAGCACCTGTTACCCTTGCCTACTCACAGAGGTGCATACCTGGGTTAACACCTGCCAGCACTTGGGACCAGGGTGGGGGTTGGGGAGGGGCAGTGGCATGCAGAACTTGGCCTGTGTGGCAGCGGGGCCTCCTCCACAGGGCCATGTCCCCACCCTCCCCAACCCCATCCTCCACCCCCACCCAGCTGGTCACACTGCCTGCCTACCATCCTCCTGTAACTCCTCCTGCTCCTCTTCCCAGCGGGTGTGGCCTCCAGGGTCCATGTGACCTGCCTGGTCTCACCTTCTCTCTCCCTCCTCACAGGAAGTTGCATAAAGCAACTTCCTGGAGGGAGAGGGAGTGTCACAGCTTGCGGAGCAGCAGGCGAGCAACAGATTGTTGCTTGCTTCTTCTGATCCAGACTGGAGACTGGAGAGCAACTTGGTATCAGTGAGCAGGCAGCAGCGATTGAGTGGAGCAGAGAGTTGGCAGTGGTAATCCATCTGGTGGGGAGTGAGTGGCGGTGGGACCCAGCAGAGGAGAGGTGGTGGCAGTGTGGGACCTGAAGCAGCAGTGGCGGTATGGGACCCCGGCTGGAGGACAAGGTGAGGCAGCAGCATGGGACCCGAGGTGAGGGAGCGGCAGTGTGGGACCCCGGCTGGAGTGAGAAGGCGAGGCGTGGCGTGGGACCCGAGGTGAGGTGGCAGCGTGGGACCCCTGCAGCGAGGAGAGGGCAAGGTGGAGGCAGCGTGGGACCCTGGCTGGGTGAGGCAGTGGCAGCATGGGACCCTGAGTGGAGGCAGTGGGAGTCGGGAGCAGCTGCAGTGGAGGAGGAGAAGCAGAGCAGCAGGAGGTGGCGGCGGCATGGCAGTGAGTGAGGAGAGCCGAAGGGACCCATTTTTGGGTAAGACTTTGGGGCCCGGGGCGTGAGGGGATGGCGAGGTCTGGCAGCGAGGCCAGCAAGGCCTGGTGGTGGTGGATGTGGGGCCCAGCAAGGCCTGGCCTGGAGGTGGGGGAGGGGCAGCCTGACTTGGCTGGCCTGGCGACAGGGGCCTCACAGTTAGGCCTGTGGGGCCGGGTGAGGCCTGATGGTGGGGGCCTCGCAGTGAGGCCTGCGGGGTCGGGCCTGGCCTGGCAGTGGGGGAGGGGGGCACGGGTTCTGATCTGGTGGTGGGGACCAACCTAGCCTGGCTGGCCTGGCTGGTGGGGGCGACCGGCCTGGCCTGACCGGCCTGGCAGTGGGGGCTAGGGGGGAGTCCATGGGGCAGGCAAGGCCTGGCAGTGGGGACTGGCCTGTGGGGCAGGTGAGGCCTGGCAGTGGGGCCGGGGTGGGCTGCGTCTAGAAAGGTTATTGCATTACAATATCCCTATCTATTCCACAGGGCTCCCTCTGCTGGAGAGAGAGAGAGAGAGAGAGAGAGAGAGAGAGAGATTGAGGCAGAAGCAGTATCTGGCAGGCAAAGCAACAGGAACAGGTAGGAGAGAGTAGTGCAGCTCTAGGGGGGAGCTGGAGGTGTCATTGGGGAGCCTGCCTTCCAAAGAGATGGCCAAAGTAAGGTTTGGGTGAGCTGCGCCTGCGCATCTACAGGGAAAGAAAATAAGGAACTTAACTGTTGAGCAGCCACTGAGAACTCTTGTCTGTGTCTCCTTGCTGTTGGACTTTATCATTGTCAGATTCTTATTGTCATCCCCTTCCCAGTTTAATGATGAAGTCACCTGCAAGAATTATATGGATGATTGGAGATTCTTACTTCAGTCGTTTAGAAAAAATGTGTCTGCAACACAACACAGAATGTAGTCTCCAAATTGTCTGGATTAAAAAGTTGTCTGGATTAAAAAGAGAGGAATGTATTGGGAAAATATTTTACCTAACTTAGAAAAAGAAAAAGCCAAAGCTCACTCTCCAGACATGCACTCTGAAGGAAACAATATGGGAAAAATAAAAAGTCTGGAACTTCTAAAGGACGTGAAGTTGAGAATCACAAATAACTTACAGATGTTTCCATTTACTAAAATTATCTTGTCTGAACTGATACTTAGGCAGAAAAACTTGTATTCGACCAACATGAAAGCTATCCACAAGGTAACTAAAAATGTTAATAAATGTATTGGGGCATATTTGTCAGACCATGGCATTTGTATTATTCGGTACAATGATTTTGATCCCAAAACCAACATTTTTTACGCATCTGATGGAGTCCATTAATCTCATTACGGATTAGCTTTATTTCTTGAAAGACGTAAATGTACAATTTCCTCTGTCATTACTTCATTGTAGATTTTGTAGAAGAAATGTAATGTAAATTCTGTATAAATTTACATATACTTTCATATTTCCTTTGTTTTCTGCTGCTGCATGACCACCATTTACATCTCATCTTCTTTCTTTTCCTCTTTTTCATCAAGACTTACAAGGTTTGGTTAGTGGCTTCTCTCCTGTGTGGAGATTCAGAAATCTTTGGGTGTCAAATGTCTATTGAAGCTTTGTTCTCATTTCTTTCTGGCATGTCTAAGGTTCCTTCCTACTGCACATTCTCTTGGGGGTGTGGCCTTGTGGTTTTTGTTTTTCCCCCTAGGTGGCTTCTCGAATATATATAGCAAGGAAAGGAAAGCTTAAACTTCAACTAACTACAGTTTCTCTTCCTGCGCACATCCTCAGGAATTGTCTACCAAGATGACGAGCAGAGAAAGAGATGCAAATCGGAAATATCTTTCTGGATCAGCTAAAAGAAAGAGAAAGGAGGCACAGGAACTATTTGAACGCTCTCAGCAAGGTTCACTTAATCGGTTCCTTCAGCCAAAAAGGCAAGACATCAGCAAAGATGATGCAAGTACATCTCTTGTTGACAGTGCAAGTACATCTCATGAAAGAAGAAGCTCAGAAGCAGAAGTAGATGTGAACATCGCAAGTGCTTGTGATGTGGAAAGTAGCCAGATTCTAACAGAAGGTCAATCAGGCTCAGGTGTAACAGATGAAGACACTGACCTCCCAGATGATGCAGATGATCAATTAGAAGTGGAGAAGAGTGATGCTGAAACCATCTTCCATACAGTTGAAGAGGAGACTGTTGTGCTTGAGGATTTGCCCCCAAACCTTGAAGGCCCTGGACTCTGGCCAGAAAACCTGCATTCACAAGACAGAGAAGCTATTGTATGCCATGGTCCATGCAGGGTAATAGACTACAATTTTCCAATCTCTGCATCTGATGGCAGATGGGATCATTGTTTCTCCCCTCAATACTACTATTGGATCCTGCCAAATGGTGAGAACGTTGAGAGGTGTTGGCTTGTGTACTCGAAGTCAAAGGATTCTTTCTTTTGCTTTTCATGCAAGTTGCTTCAGGAAGGTCCCAAACATAGTCTGATGCACAAAATACACATGCACAATGTCTGATTGACCAAAATACAAAAGAACTCCTTAGAATGGAGACTAATCGATCGTGCAAAGTCCTAGAAAGGCTGATCGCTATAATAAGATACTTAGCAGAGCATAACTTGGCATTTCATGGTAGCAGCAATACACTGTATAGCCATGACAACGGGAATTTCCTGGGACAGGTGGAACTCATTGCTCAATTCGATTCTGTCCTAGAAGATCATCTAAACTGGATCAAATCACAAGAAATCAGAGACCACTAGGACTATAAATTCAAAGAGAACTTATCTTACTGATATCTGAAAAAGTAAACGATGCCATACTGGATAGTGTCAAGTGCGCAAAATACTTTTCGGTGATCCTGAACTGTACGCCAGACATAAAGAACAGTTTTCTATAGTCATCCAATTTGTTGAAATCAGTGATGATGTGAGAATTGCACAGCACTTCTTGGACTTTATTGAAGTGCATGACACAACTGGTAAAGGACTGTGTGATGTTTTATTAAGCCAACTACAGTCATATGAACTAGATGTACAGAATTGCCATGGACAAGGTTATGATAATGGTTTCAACATGAAGGGCCACCAGCAAGGCGTGCAGTCTCACATTCTCAGTCTGAATCTGAGGACGTTGTGGTATACACCTTGTGGAACTCACAATTTGAATCTTGTTTTAGGTGATATAGCAAAGTTCTCCCGAAGAGCTGTCAGTTTCTTTGGTGTTTTTCAGCGGCTCTACACAATCTATTAGGCATCAACAGCACGGTGGGAAATTCTGAGGAAACATGCCCCTGCACTTTCCACAAAGCCTTTATCCGAGACAAGATGGGAGTGTTGAGTTGAAAGTGTAAAAGCAGTGAGATACCAGGCTGGTGGAATACGTGATGCCTTGAAGGAAGCTCTCGGGCAGGGACCATGTCTATCTTATTTTTTGTAAAGTGCCAAGTACATCGCTGGCACTATATAAATAATAATAATAATCATAAATAATAAAGTAGCAAAGAAATCAAATGATTCAAAAATCAGCAACAAACTCTTTGGCTGAAAATGAGCTCAGTTCTTTTGAATTTATTGTCAGTCTAGTAATTTGGTATGACCTATTAAATGTTGTCAACCATGTAAGCAAAATCTTACAAAGTTCAACATCAACAATGCAAATTGACATTGCTTCCACACATCTGAAATCGGTGCTAACTTTTTTCTGAAGCTACCGTGAAGAAGGATTGAATGGCTCCATAACAACTGCCAAAGATATAGCAGAACTGATGGGCATTGAACCTCTCTTTAAAGAACATCACCCTGCAAAGAAGAAGAGGCGTTTTGCATATGAGGGAGAAGATACTCCAGTGTCCAGCAAGGAAGAAGCCTTTCGACTTGAGTACTTTCTTGTAATAGTGGATCGTAGAGTGCAATCCTTTCAGAAACATTTTGAACTCTATGAAGTTTACGCAAATCATTTTGGCTTTCTCTATGAGCTAGGAAAATTGAAGAAAATGCCACCCAGTGAACAGCTTAAACACTCTAAAGATCTTCAGATGGCTCTCCAGCATGGAGATTCCGGTGACATTGACGGTGATGAACTCCACAGTGAACTATCACTAATTTTGTATTGCACTGAAGACAACGTAACACCACTTGAAATGCTACAATACTTGGTTGTGAATAAGCTAACAGACATTTATCCAAATGCTTTTGTGGCACTCCAGATCCTCCTCACAATACCTGTGACTGTTGCAAGTGCTGAACACAGTTTTTCAAAACTAAAACTGATAAAAAATTACCTAAAATCAAGTATGAGCCAAGAGCAACTCTGTGGCATAAGCCATCTCTCAATTGAATATAAAATCTCCAAAATCGTTGAATGTTTACAAACTGATAGACAATTTTGCTGCAAAAAAGTCCAGAAAAGTATCATTTGCTAGTAGTAATTCTACATTTCCAGAAGAGATGAAACCAAAAGGACTGCCTTATTGACTTAAACAAAGGATCCATGAAGCTGAGTAGGCTGCAGATAAAGGTTGTGAAGGTGTCCGAGACAGGGAGACCAGTGTGTCCCTGCTCGTGTATGACTAACAGGAGGGGCAGTGTGTGGGAGCATGGAAGCAGATGCTGGGGAGTAGAAGTTCATTTTTGAATTTGGTCTGTAAGGCCTGTGTGATTTACAGAACTCTCACTCACAAGATGGTGACTTCTCCCAGTAGTATGTAAATCTCAGCCCCTTGGGCAGGCCTACCTAGACTTGATGGCAGAGTTTACATCAAATAATCACTTCCACCCCTGCCCTCTTAGTACTGTGAGCTCATGTTGGTCGCCAAGAAAAATTGGGGCCAGGAAGGAATTTTTCCCACCAGTTTGGCAATGGTAGCCAGAGGTATTTTTTTGCCTTCCCCACAGTGCCTTTATTCTCTTTGAGTGCTGTCCAAGCAGGGCCAGCCTTAGAAATTGTGGGGCCCTGGGTGAACACAAAATGTGGGGGTCCCTCAGCTCCACGCACTTTCCCCAGCCCGCCCACTTTCCCATGGCTCCTCCCACTTTCCTGTGGCCCTTCCCATTTTTCAAGGCCCCGCCCACTTCCCTTTGACAATTAGAAAATTGTCATATAAGTTATTTCTAACTTGTCTGTACAATGTGCTCCAAAGAACATTTAAATCTGGTTTAGATGAAAGGGAGCCCAGGACACAGATCTGATTAAAAGGCAAAGACTCTTATTTAAAACACAGGAGGGCAAGCACACAACAAATAGGAACAGATTATCCATGGCCTGAACCCTCCTTCTCTGGAACATATTCTTATTACACTCCCAACACAGGCGTTCAAACATAGATCCAGCTGATCAAACATAAATCAAACAACCCCCACACACTCACAGCACCCCCCATGAAAACAGGGATGAGGAACTGAACCTCAGGCTCAGAGCAGCCAAACACAGCTCTCAGCAAGACTTTGTCAGTGTGACCCCTTTCCAGTTCTTGGAGTTAATGGTCTCAAGCACCAAAGCACTAAAAATCCAGTTAAACGTATAAAACACAAAACAACTCCCCCTCAACCACAGCACCCCCAGCCCCTTCCCAAACCATGCCCCAGATGGCCCCACTCTACTTCCAAAGCCCCACAGACGCGTGTAGCAGCACAAATGAGCTCATATCAAGAAAGAGGAGGAAGAGGTATTGGCTGGGTGGCCCTTACCTCAGCTGCTGCTGGGCCTGGGTCTTCTGGGAAGGCTGGAGGCTGACAGGCTTAGAGCACTTTTAGACGATCCCGCTGACAAGCGGGATCGTTCAGAGGCGAGATCGGGCACCCGCCTTTCTCTCTACGCCGGGTCTGATGCTCAGAAGAGCATCAGACCCGGCGTAGAGACTCAGTACGCATGCGCGCCCTTCGCGCATGCGCACTCAGCAAAATACCCCGTGAAGCCGGCACAGCGGCGATCCGCGTTGTACGGGGCAGGATCGCCTGCCCGGTCTGATGCGGGGAAGAGCCGGCTTACATGTAAGTTTGCTATTTAAACGAGCGCAAAGAAACGCAGCTGATCAAAGGATCAGCCGCGTTTCTTGTCTCGTTTAAAAGCAGCCAAAGGTTGCTAAGCAGGAGGGGACAGCAGGAACATTCTGCTGGGCCTCTCTTTGGGCAGGGGGGTGGCTCCCTTTCCCCCTCCAGGAGCCATGAGGGAGTGGGGGCAGCCATCAGGGGGTGAGGGGGGACAGCCATGGGAGGCGGAGCAAGCTAGAGGGAGCAACTCCCCCTCGCACGCACACACTCACTCACACACACACCCTTCTCTCTTACACAACTCTCACACACATTCATTCTCTCATACACATTCATTCATTCGCTCTATCTCACACATGCTCTCATCTCTCACACACACCCATTCAAACTCTCACACACACTTTCACCTCTCTCTCTTCACTCACACACCCATTCAAGCTCACACACGCTTTCACCTCTCTTTCACTCACACACACCCATTCATACTCACACACATGCCCTCACCTCTCTCTTTCACACACACACACCCATTCAAGCTTACACTGTCACACACACTTTCATCTCTCTCTCTCTCACACACACACACACATTCAAGCTTACACACATGCTTTCATCTCTCATCCCCCTCAATCCTCATTCATACTCACACACATGCTGCTCACCTCTCTCTCTCTCTCTCTCTCTCACACACACACACCCCCATTCATACTCTCACACATGCTCTCATCCACACCCATTCAAGCTTACACTGTCACACACACTTTCATCTCTCTCACACACACCCCCCCAAACCCATTCATACTCTCGCACATGCTCTTACCTCTCTCTCTCACACACACACACTCACCTTCCTCATCCATCTGCCTGACTCTGCTCCAGGCGCCACCGAATCCGATACAGCCGGTCTGGAACCGCCACGGCATGACCCCCACCAGTGGCAAAGTGTTCTGAATCCCACGCCAGGAAGTTGCATAAAGCAACTTCCTGTGAGGGGAGGGGGGATGTCACATGAGGGAGCGAGGAGGTGGAGCCCAGGCCGGCGGGCAGAATAGCTGGTGAAAACGTGGGGCCCATGCTGTGGGAGGGAAAGGGAGGTCTCCGGGGGAGCAGCGTGGTGGGTGGATCAAGTGGTGGCAGCAGCGGGGCCCCGCGCTGCGCGACAACTCCTCCGACGAGCATGCATGCTGCCCAAAGGTGAAGACTGCAGTCCCCCCCCAAATTAATTTTAAAAAACCCACAGTTCCCACCCAAAAAACACAGCCCAATTGCGGGGGCCCCTAAGGGGCGGGGCCCGGGGCCCTATTCACCCCACGGTAAGGCTGGCTCTGTGTCTAAGCAGCTGAGGGTGCATTTAAACCCAGGGGTGGTGTGGACCTGTGGTAAATAGATTGGTTGTTGAGACTCCTCTCTCTCTCTCTCTCCCCCACCCCCATCTGTAAAGTTTAAACAATAATAACCTACCTCACAGGGTTGTTGTGAGGATACACTAGATGGGGACAGTAAAACACTTAAACTAGTGTTCAACACTAGAATTTGGCAGTTTGCAGTAGCCAGAGTTTGGCAGTGAGTCTGTACAAGGAGGTTCAATTGCTTGCTAATTCAAGACAGTTGCTTGTGTTTTAAATAAAGAGTTGTCTTTTTAACCAATATCTGTGTCCTGTGTGCTCTTTCTTCCATGTGAGGACAAAACACAAATTTAAATGTTTTTTGTTTCACATCGATTTCATTGTACTGATGGGTTAACATGGCATGGGGGGAATTCTCTGCATTTGTCAATGGGGAGTGGGCAGGGCCTGTGGGGAGTGGGCAGGACCTGTGGGGCTCCACAATTTGTAAGGCCGGGCCTGTCCTTACTTCTGGAGTGCACAAACATCCAGAAAAGTCATGGTCTTGATCTCATCCCACTCTCGCAACTTGTCTGGGGCTTCCACTCTTTCATGCTGCTGAACTTGGAACTACAGCAGGGTTGCATGGTGTCTTCTCCATCTTGAATGCATGGAACCCCATTGCGTGCATGTGCCACCCTATGAGCACATAGCCAGTCTTGCAGGATGGATCTGACAGTTCTCTCTGTACATCACCCAAATGTCAACAAAGGCCAGGGTGTCCATCCACCCCCACCTCCAACTTCTCTGGGTCCCGTACCTCAGGCAGCCACAGCACCCACAGACAAAAGCAAAAGCCGTTTGACTTTCCTGGGAAAACAACCCACAGCCATATCTTTCTATGGCCTCATGCTCATCACAAGTAAAAAATGTTATTTTTAAAAGATAAGAACATATAGGAGTTGCTTTCAGTCAATGAGCAGCTTTGCCCCCACATACATTCCTTGTGCAGTGATCTTCACTGCCTTGCAGATACCTCCACCTGCCCATTTCTTAACATTCAGTGGTCCCCCCAACCCCAATTAAAAAATTCCATGTTTCCATGTGCTAACAGCTGTAACATTTTTACATGACTTGGTGTATGCACTGATGTGCCTGGGTGATTTCAGACGAGACGGGGCAGCATTCGCCCCGTCCCGGAATCACCCAAATGATTCCCCGCCGGGATCACTCCAGCACGTCCAACAGATGTACCGGCTGTTCCTGGCAGGGAATCAGGGAGGGGGCGGAGCCGCATGGTGTAACATGTGGCCGCACGGCCCCGCCCCCCCATGGTCCCCCACCGCCCGCCCTCTGGGGAGATGGGCGGGTGCAGCGGCCAATGAGGCCGCAGCGCCCGCCTGATTTGACCACGGCCCGGAATCCCGCCGGGGATTCCGGGCCATGGTTGCCGGCCAGATGTTACTTTTTGTTGGTTCCCGCCAGGGATCTCTTTGACCACGCTTGTGGCGATTGTCTGGTGGGGAGCCCTGGAAGCGTGGTTGAAATTGACCCCATGTGGGAATCAACCATGGTGAACATCTGGCGGCCGCCTAACAGACGTTCAGGGTGCTTTGGCCCCATGTGGGTATTGACCGTGGTTCACTGATCTCGTCACATCTGAAAATACCCCCTGTTTCATGTATTAGCAGTGCTGGTGCAACACACAAACACACCCAGCTTTGCAAAACCTTTTTCAACCACAGCAGCTGGTCGTGTGATAACACATGGCCAATAGTGGCCAGTACTTGCTTACTTGCCGTGCATGGCCAATTGTAGAGAGGCAGATGCCCAGCTGTGTAAAATTTTCAAAACATTTGGCATGTGGTTTTCAGACTTCACGGACACCTGTAACACAGCCATGGATCCGGAGAACTTCTGGCTGCTCATTAGCACACTCCAGGTCTTCAATACTGCTGCGGGCAGAACCTATGAATGATCCAGCAGATCCAGACCTTCTGCCATCATTGGTTTGATGAGATTGCAAGGCACAGATGGGCTCTTGCTCGATCTGTGGCCCTGGTAGTGAGGCACACTACCTCACAGAGATGGTTCCTGCTTTGGTTCCTTGCACTTACCTTCCTCCAGCAACAACTGTGTTGGGGTGGATTGAACTGAATTGGGGAGGATCAAAGTCATGCAAGAGGAGCTGATGTGTGCTGAGAGGTACCGGTTAGGTCTATAGCGGAATGTCGCAGCGGTAGCTATTTCCGCCAGAAACAGCATTTCCACAATTAGCGGTATGGCATGGCAGAGGCTTTCATTCCGCTACATCCGCAGTTCCGCTAATTTTATTCCGTTACTTCCATAGGCTTCGCAAAATAGCAGAAACATGACATTTCCGCTACTTCTGCCATCCTGCAAGTGCCACAAAATAGTGGAACAGCGGTTTTCTGACCGTTTCTGAAAATTCCGCAATTTTTCCGATAGTTTCTGAATTTGCAGAATGCCGGCGGAATTAGCAGAATGTCAGCAGAAAGCCATGGTGTGGCGCGGGCAATTCCGAAATAGCATAATAGAATCGGGTGCGGTAACAGCTGCTGCAACATCAGCCCTAGTACCGGTCAATCGGGTCAGAAGACATGGCTTCAGTCTCCAGCACCTTGCACATGACTGTACCACTGAGAGGCTTGTGTGGGTCAAGGAGAAAAACACAGACTGATAGAAGAATGTGCTGTCCTCTTGGTGAAATGCCAAGTGGATCTCTAATTTTAGGATGCCTTGTTGCCTTGTCCTGTAGATAGTCAAGAGCCTCAGGCTGCAACTGGAAAAATAGTCCAGTAGACCATTCCCCGTACTTTACCTACCTATAAACTAAATGGAAGACAAAATATTCCACTTGCACTTTTCCGGGACAATGCTCTATGATAAATATCCAAAAGTTTACCAACAAAAAAGCAAGAGGGAAAAAAAGGTGACAATTTTTTGATATTAAGGTTTATTGAAAACTGAACCTAAAGGGCCTTAACCTTAAATGATCTGGCCAAAAAATGATTCAACATGAATTTAAAATTTTATGCCAATTTTATGCAAATATTTGTGCAATTTTTATTTTAATAGACTTTTCTATGCAAATTTTTAAATTTTATGCAAATTTGTATGCAATTGATTTTTAAATGTGTGGTTTAAAATTTTTATCATGTTAATTCAATCAAAATGTGTTTTGTTCAATGTTTCCCAAGTTTTTATGTGATCATCATAACAGTTCACAAGCTTGAAATATAACGAAGAAACGAAATAACAAAATTACATTAATAGTCATGTGCACATCAAGAACAATTTCGCTGGTTATTTCTCTTCCTCATCACTAACAATTGGTGATGCATTTGTGCAGTTGATTCCACTGTAGTGCTTGCAAGCTTTTGTGCATGCAAGACAGTAACTTCAGCATGTACATCGTTTACCTCATGGTTCATCCACAGTGATTTTGCAGGTGCAGTGAATTGTCTTTAGTCATGCTTCTGGTGCAGGTTCTTTTTTTTGTGGTTATGAGCTGCAGTTGTCCATGTAAAAGGTGCCATCCCCATTTTTTGGATCTGGTTCGTGAACTTCAAGTGTCTTCCATATCACACATTGGTAATGTACCCTACACAAGCAGTAATCTTCAGCATCGACTGTTGGAGGTAGACGTGCAATGTCAAGCTCCTTTTTTGCTGTCGAGATTTTCTTCATGTACAGTTCATATCGCAGTTTGTCATGGTCTGGATTTTCTTCATTCCCTCCATATATAGCTGACGGTATTTTGCACCCTATCGCAGTCAGTTGTTCTTTAGTGACTTGTTCTGTCTCACTAAACAATGATGCCCAATCAGATAGTTTTTTGGAATTTAGAAGGTGATGGAATATTGACATTTTATTCTTTCCGAATATAGAGCTGGTTGTATCACAATTTTATTTATTTTATTTATTTATTTTGTAGATTTCTATCCCGCCCCATCCTGCAATGCAGCTCGGGGCGGCTAACAGCAATAAAACAGTTAAAAACAATTAAAATAAAAATATAAAATATACCAATAAAACAGGGCAGAGTCCAATAATAAATAAATACATCGGTGGGGGATTAAAAATCACCCCCCCCCCCCTCCCTCCCAAAGGCCTGGGCAAACAGCCAGGTCTTACAGTTCCGCCGAAATGTCAAAAGGCTTGGGGCCAGGCGAGCTTCCTCCGGAAGGGAGTTCCACAGCCGCGGCCCTACCACCGAGAATGCTCGCTCCATCGTGGCCCCCCGCTTAACACGGGGGACCTCCAGGAGGGCACCCCCGGCAGACCGCAGGAGCCGTTCCGGGGCGCGAAGGGCGAGGCGGTCCCTAAGGTAAGAGGGGCCAAGGCCGTATAGGGCTTTATAGATCATCACTAGGACCTTGAACTTGGCCCGGCACACTATCGGCAGCCAGTGCAGCGCTCGGAGCACCGGTGTAATGTGCTCCCGGCGACCCGTCCCCGTAAGAAGACGAGCCGCCGCATTCTGCACCAGCTGCAGCCTCCGGGCCAAGAACAAGGGAAGCCCCACGTAGAGCGCGTTACAGTAGTCGAGCCGCGAGGTGACGAAGGCATGGATGAGGGAGGCCAGGTCCGGGCCAGAGACATACGGACGCAGCCTACGTACCAGATAAAGCTGGCGGAAGGCAGCCTTAGCGACTGCCTCCACCTGCCGCTCCAGCCGCAGGTCTGCGTCCAATATGACCCCCAGACTCCGGACCTGCTGAGCTACAGGGGGGCAAACCCCCCCAACCAGGGGGGCCACCACCCCCTTCGCCCTCCCCACCACCATCACCTCCGTCTTATCTGGGTTGAGCTTCAGTCTGCTCCGCCGCATCCAATCCGCCACGGCCTCCAAACATTGGGATAGCACCGAGACAGCAGGGTCTGGGTCAGTAGAAAACGAGAGGTACAGCTGAGTATCATCAGCATACTGGTGACATCGCACCCCGAACCCTCTCACGACCTCCCCCAAGGGCTGCATATAGATGTTAAATAATAATGGAGACAAGATCGATCCCTGCGGAACGCCACACGGTAAGGCGCGGGGGCTCGATGTTTCCTCCCCCAACACCACCCGCTGGCTCCTCCCCGAGAGGAATGAACGGAACCATTCAAGAACAGTCCCGTCCAGACCCCCCCGGTCACGCAGTCGTCTCAACAGCAGCCCATGGTCCACGGTGTCAAAAGCGGCCGAGAGATCGAGCAGGATGAGAAATGTCGAACATCCCGCATCCATCTCCCGGCGGAGGTCGTCCACCAAGGCCACCAACGCCGTCTCGGTGCCATAGCCGGGGCGGAACCCAGATTGAAAAGGGTCAAGGAGCCCGATATTATCTAGATGACCCTGGAGCTGGAGCGCCACTGCCCGCTCAATAACCTTCCCTAAAAAGGGAAGGTTAGAGACAGGTCGGTAGCTGGCGAGCGCGTCTACGTCCAACGATGGTTTTTTCAGCAGGGGGCGCACCACAGCCTCTTTTAAGCAAGGCGACAACCTCCCCTGCCGAAGGGACGCATTCACCACCCTCGCCAGCACCGTCCCCAACGTCTCCCCGGAAGCTTTTATTAACCAGGACGGGCATGGATCTAGTTGACAACACGTGGCCCTCACAGACCCCAGGACATCCACCACATCGGCTGGCGTCACTTCCTGAAACTCACCCCATAAAGATGGACCAGACGGACCCTCCGCCCCCCCGCGCTCTTCCCCTACTGCTATCAACCCAGCGTCGAAATCGGCCTGAATCCGAGCGATCTTGTCTGCGAAGTAGATGACAAACTCCTCACAGCGGGCCCGGGACAAGTCCCCATCCAGGCGGAGGGAGGCCGGACTAACCAGCCCCCGCACCACCCGAAACAGCTCCGCTGGACGCGACTTCGCAGACGCTATGAGGACGGCGAGGAATTCCTTCCTCGCCGTCCTCACAGCCTCCACATAGGACCGCAAATGGGCCCTATGGAGAAGACGATCGGAGACAGACCGAGTCCGACGCCAGCGTCGCTCTAGCCTCCTGCCCACACGCTTCATACACCGCAGCCCCTCAGTAAACCAAGGGGTCCTGCGGTGACGAGACCGAGGCAGAAGGCGCCTCGGAGCCACCCTGTCAATGGCCTCCTCCAGCAAGATGTTCCAATGCCGGACCAGCTCATCCACAGAGTGACCGTCCACATCCAGGGTAAGCTCCCTCAGGACCTCCTGGAACCGCTGGGGTTCCATCAGCCTCCGAGGGCGGACCATCCTAACTGGTCCCTTCCCCTTCTGGAGGGGGCGCGCTAAAAGACCGGCCTGAAGGAGGTAATGGTCCGTCCACGACAAGGGCACCGCTGTCACCTCCCCCACAACCGGACCCCCCGCCTCAAGGCCAGAGCCGAAGATTAGGTCGAGGGTATGTCCCCCCACGTGGGTCGGGCAGATCACTCACAGTGTGAGCGAAAGGGAGAATTTTGCATCCCTCCACTCCTACCACTTGTTACATGGCACTAATGTCATGGATTTTTCCTGTGCATGTTGTGGACTGCATCACTATGTTCCCTTTTCCGTGATGCAAGAGAAGGACTAGTATGTATGTATCATCAGCAATGACTATCACATGTCTGCTTTCTGCTAATTCTACAGCAGTTTTTACGAGTGTGTCAGCGTCATCTTTCGCATGGACTACAGGGTGACCTTTGTTTTCTAAGTATCTCCTGAGTATGTCCACAAAACACTGTTTGTTTTCCTTGTTTGAGAGAAAGGGTCCTTTACTCACTGTAACTATTGACTTCTCGACAAACTCTACAGTCACTGATGATTTCTTTGTCCAGCGTAGCTGCTCCATATCTTTAACACTGGCAGTCTCATACCCATCAAAAACAACAGTTACGCTTCCATACGTCTGTGCAATGTAGGTTTCATTCTGAGTGGGAACATCCTCATATGTTCCTTCTTTTGGTCATGAACAAAGGTGCAGTAGTGCTCCTCCATCAACGACGTAAGATGTTCCCTCTGGTGTGGTAGGAGAACTGGTTGCTGTTGCGGTACCCTTAGCGGTCATATCTTCAATAACTTTCTCTAGAGTTGACTTTTCAGCCTTCCTCATAAGCTGTGTTTTTGAATCAAACAAGGCAAGCAGCAACATGGACAACTCAAACTTAAAGTAGTATGCTGATCCCTGCAATTCTGTGTCTGTGGAGAGAGCCAACAACATTCTCTGGGTTAGCAAACGTATGTCTACATGGTGAGTTTCATTTACAACAACACCACCTTTCTTCAACACTCTCATAGTTACAGTTGCTGTGATTTGTACATGGTCACACAGTTGAAAGAACTGCTGGCTAGTTTGTCCTGTATTTTCCACCCAATCACATTTGCTTAATCCATGTCCACCTTTTCCTCTGTATCTATTATTCCGCTGAAAATATGTACCAAGGGTGAAAACAGACATGACGCTAACCACCCTTTAACCACCCTTGGTGATTATTTATGCATGTTGCAGGGCTGTATTGCTGCCCTATGCAGCCCTGAAACATGCATAAATGACCACCAAGGGTGGTTAAAGGGTGGTTAGCATCATGTCTGTTTTCACCCCAAGTCTTTGCAGCTGGGGTGAGGTGGATTGTGGTTTTGCAAGAATTGAAGGATCTTGTTGAAGTCTTTCAAATCTCTTGACATTCTTGCATCAGAAAGGTCAATGTGCTGCTCACTGTTGCTTCTTCAGGGGTGGATCCAGAAGTGATGTGGAGGGGGGGGGGGG
>QEPC01001773.1:904212-927583 GCA_003113815.1 Sphenodon punctatus
TGTCGCCCTTGTCAAAATACCTCCAGACATCCGACCTTGACCGCCGGATGTCTGGGGGTGTCACTTGTGACCTTGGCCTAGGGGTCCTCCTTGGCCTGGCAGTGGTAGCAGAGCTGGGGCCGGCATCCGATTCCTCTCTGAAATGGGAACACATTAAGAACACCAAAGTAATATCATGCATTTATGATGCTGATGCCTCTAGTCCTCCCTCCTTGAGGTGCTAGGGATTGCAACTAGAAAGCACGTGCAAATCCCACCCTCCTCCCTGGGGTGCTAGGGGATGCTAAGTAAAAAAAAAAGTTTACAAACCTGGTGGCAGCACATCCTGAGGCTTGCTCCTCATCCGAGGAACTGGTCACCACCACAGGAGGTGTACTACATGCCAGGGCAGCGACCTCCTCCTCCTCCTCCTCCTCCACTACAAACTTGGCCCCCAGCTGGGGAAGCAACACATCAGCCTTCTTCATTTTTTTTTTAAAAAAAAAAATTTTTAGTTGAAAATCACACACACAAAACACACAGTCACCCACAACACACACAATACCCTCCAACCACAAAAATCACAACAGTACACCCAAACACAACGAAAACACACAAACCGAACACCAACACAGCCAAACAAACACTCACTCGCCACACAGCTCCGCACACACATGAATTTCCGGTTTCCGGCTCATCCTCTTGCGATACTGGTTTCTGCACGGCTGAACCCAAACAGAACGGCCAAACCCAAACCCGGCGACCACACCGAACCGCCGAACTGAACGTGGCTGAACCGAATGGCTGAACCAAACAGCTGAACCCGAACCGCAACCTGTTCGCCCATCCCTAACAGAATGCAGATACTCTGCCCCCAGAACAATTTTCTGGTTGCTTCAAAGAGGACTACGTGCCCCACTGCAAACATGCATGAGGACATGGTCTAAAAATGTGTTTACTTTCATGCCATCTAAATCAGGTGTTCAAGTGTGATACAAAATTTCAATTCAGATTATGTCTTTTACTAGACTAACCATTGCTGATGAGAGTATGCTAATTTTCAGGCCACACAGAGCCCTTCGTCAGGTATGTAAGGAGTCAGACCTACAGATGGAGCACGCACCAACACACACACATACACACACCCCTGTGAAAAATGTAAGTATTTCACTAATCAGGAAAATAAGGCCATTTTTACATGGATGAGTGCCGATGGGTGGAGATGGGTGTGGATGGGTGGGTGAGCACACTCAGTGAACACCCAGTGGCACCGAGCAGGGAGACAGTTGCACGGACAGCACTGCGGGGGCTTGTGGGAAGGAAAGGGGAGGAGCTGGCAAACACCCAGTGGCCGAACACCCATCCTGGGAAGCACCCAGCAAACACCTGTGCAAGTACATGGACAGCTGGGACTGGGAACAGTGGGGAAGCACCACCTGGCACAGCGACAGCACAACATGGCCGACACAGGGCAAACGAAGCCACGCAATGTGGCCCCACCCCTGAGCCACCAGGACCCGCACAGGAGGGACAGGAGGGAGACAGGATTACAGTCACTACAAAGGAGCCATCTCTGCACAGCCCCGGCACAGAGCCCAGACAGTCCGGCACCAGCCCCCCTCCCCCAGCAGAGCTGCACATGCACAGCAGTCAACAGAAGCACACAGGGATGGGAACATGGCCCATGGGAGGCAAGGGGGGAAGGCACCCACACAACACAGGCAACCCCGCAACACCCCCCCAGAGGCACCAAGGGGAGAGGTCAAAGCAAAGCACAACACGACACACAGGGGAGGAACACAAGAAACTTTAATAAAATGGGGAAACAGCAACAGGGGGCAACAACAGGGCAGTGCAGGGGGACGGGGCAACAGAAGGGGGGGGCGGCGCCAGCAGGGCAGACCCGGGACAACACTTGGTCAATAGGGCCAGCGACTCCATGCTCGGCACCAGCGCTTAGTCTGCATGCGGTCAAGCCGGTGCATCCGGTCCAGGACATGCAGGAGGAGCTCCAACAACACTCCCTGCTCCCAGGTCCACTCTGCGATCAGGGCCTGTACTGAATGGGACAGAGGGAGAGGAGACAGGCATCAGAGCCGGCCCTGAGCACCAAGGAACAACCCCCCCCCATGGAGGGACACAGGGACAGGTCCCAGAAAACAGGCAGCACACTCACGGATGCCATCAAACAATTGGCCCACCGCCCACATGTCCCATGCCGCCTGCTCCAGCTGCAGCACCATCCTGCCCAGGCGCAAGATCACCAGCAGCATGACAACAGTAGCTGCAGGAGACAAGGGACAGGGCAAAGGGAATCGCCCACACCAATGGGCCCTGGGAGGGCTGAGGGCAGCAACAGCACCAGGGGCATACCCCACACACTGACAGCTACCACCTGGAAGAGCACCCAGACCCCTGCACCAAGGGGGATTGGAGCAGCCAAAGCCCGGGGCCAGCACAACCCCAATGCACGCTCAGCTGCCCAGTGCCCATGGTGCTGCCGCTGCCCATCCATTGCCACCACCACATACGGACAGCACCAACAGGGGGCGACAGCAGAGGGGAACGGAGGGGTGGTGCAGAGCCAGGGCAGGTGAGCCTACGGGTTGCCCACCCAACTTCCCACCACCAATGCCACCCCTGGAGCATGCCCAGGCAGGAGCACCCAGCAGGGAAGCTGCCAGGGGAACACACACCACGCAACCGGAGCACACCCCACAGGCCTGGAGCCCACCAGTACACACCAAGCACACCCCCTGCACACAATCACACAGATGGGGGCAGGAGGGCCGCCGAGGGGAGGGGGCACCCAGGTGCCAAGGCAGCCAGAGCAGCAAGGCAGGACAGACTATCACAGAACAGCATTTTATTGGCATCAGAGGAATGGGGTCCCCCAAGTGAAGAAAGGCAGAGCAAGGGGATCCATGGCCAGGCAAGAGGAGCACAACAGGAAGGCACAGGTGCACCCGCGGACAGCGGGTGAGGGCACCAGGGAAGCCCCAGCGGGAAGGAGCCACGGTCACCCAGAGGGGGTGTGGGGTCCAGTGAACAATGCAGCAGGTGGCAGTGAAGCAGATGGCAGTGCACAGCCCGATCGGCGGCACAGGAGGGACCAGGCAAAGCACCATCCAGGGCACCAGGGTGGCAGGGAGCGGGTGGCGGTGAGGCAAAGCTCATGGATGATCCGGTGAGTGCTCCCGGGATGGAGTCCCCTGTGCTAGACCCTCCCAGGGGAACAGGCCCAGTCGGAAGCCCCGGAAGTGCATATGAGCATCCACCAGGAAGCTGGGAAGGAGGTGATCCACACCGGCAGCCGCAGCCCGCACAGCTGAAAGGTCCCTCACCAATCGAAGTGTGGTGAGCTCCACAGTGGAAGGGTCCCTGGTCCAGAGTGGTCCACCAACTTTGGGGGACAGCAAGCCCAGGTCCCACAGGAGGATCCCCATGGCTGAGGGCAAGCGCGGGTTGCCGCGGGCATGCAGGAGGGTGCTGGTGTGCAGGGTTGCAACAGGGGGACCCCCGGACAGCAAGGCGAGGCCGTACCTGGGTCGTGCCATCAGCTGGCAAGCGGCTGTTACCTCTGCAGCGGTCCATGGCACGACAACGGCGGGTAGGTGCCCCCCAGGAGGTTGGCACAGGAGGGTGAATCTGAGCTCAAGGGCACACCTCCGGCATGCTGGGGCACCGACCTGGTGTCACATCGTCCACATGTACTGCAACAGGAGCCAAAAGTCATCCTCCACCGACAGGGGGTCGCCCACTAACAGCTGAATGTCGGGGCTCAGCCACAGGGCCCCCAACAGCATGTCCGCACAGGGCAACCACCCCTCCCCGACATCCCTGGCCGAGGGCCCCACACCATGACCAGCCATGGCTGCAGTGGGGCCCGCTCCGGTGCAGCACTAGGAGATGGAGGGCTGCAGTGACTGGGATGAGCACATAATGAGAGGCTTCCCTTGCCCACAGGCAACCTTGCATGCCAGAGATAGGCCGGCCCACTGGGGCCAGGGCTCTGCAGCCCACACACAGGACTGAAGTGATACAGCACAAGTAACAAGAGATGAGCGAGGCCATGGCTAGGCAGTGCGCCATGCCGAGTAGCTGAGCCAGACATTGTATCCACACCAAGCACAGCTGCAGCATGCAAAGGTGGACCATGGCAGGGAATAATGTATAGCAAGTGTGGATGCAGCGGTACCCTTGGGTGCGCATGGTCCCACCCCCCCCGGCGGGCATGTGGCCGGCATAATCGTGGGGATGATCAGCCGGGCCAGGCAACAGGTGGCAGTGCCAGCACACCCGCAGTGCAGCACCAATCGGTGCCCTGCCACCACCAGGCCACACAGTACATAAGAGACCCGATGCAGGTGGTTGGGCGTGGGGCGTTGAGGCAGTTGTATGGGCTTGGGCAGCAAACAGAGAATGGCTACACTGAGTTGGGTGGACACAGAGGTGCACCAGTGATACAAGGGGCATGTGGGCTGGGGGCACAGGCCACACAGCTGAGCGTGCAGACACCAGGGCGCTAGCCAGCTGGGGGTGCCCGGGAGTGGGGAGCTGCAGAACCATGCTGCCCGAGGACGAGGACCAACAGCCCAGGGACGTGCTGCTGTGAATCCTGGGCACATCCCTCCTGCTGCTGCGCATGCTGCTACAGTAGATGGCCCTGCTCCTCCTGCCGGGTCAAGGCTCCGTCCTCCTGGGGGCACGGCGTTGGAGGGCAGCAAACCTCAGGTGGGCGGCAACTGTGCAATGGGTGAGGCAGGCAGCCATTTGGCACCATGTCCTGTTGGGCTCAGGCGGTGTCCCAGCAAGGCCAGCTCGTCCTGGCCCAGTGGTCCCTCAATGTGTACGGCCACTGCGTGACCCTACCGACCTTGCGAAGGCACTAGTCACATTCCGGCACCAATGACTGATGGGAGAACATGATGGCCACCTGGACGGACGAGGAATGGATGGACCATTTCCGGATGCCCCACTCCCTCCTGACATGCTTGGGGGAGCTCCTGAACCCACACCTCCATAGGCGGGAGACCAACATGTGCTTCTTGCTGCCACCAGGGATGCATGTGGCCATGGCGGTGTGGCGGCTGGCCACCCCAGATTCCTGTAGGAGTGTGGGGGAGCAGTTCAGGGTGGGCATGGCCACCGTGAACAGGGCCCTCCATGATGTGTGTGACCTGCTCGTGGAGCTCCTCTTTGAGTGGGTCATCCAGCTCCATGACCCCGAGGAGGTGACACGTGGCTTTGAGGAACTGGGATTCCCTCATTGCTTCGGGGCCATTGACAGCACCCACATCCCCATCATATGACCCCCTCATGCTAAGATCAACTACATGAATAGGAAACAGACTTCTCCATAAATCTGCAGGCCGTAGTGGATCATAGGGGCCTGTTTCTAGACGTGTACACGAGCCAGTCGGGACGGAGCCATGACACGCGTATCCTGCATACCTCCCCATTCTATGCATGCATGTTTGACGGGGAGATAGCCCCCAAACTGTACTGCATGATAGAGGGCGTTCCCATGGCCCCTGTTGTGATAGGGGACCCTGCCTACCCGCACAGCCCATAGCTCATGCGGGCCTCTCCAGTGGCACGCAACCCAGACCACCGCCTGTTCAACGAGCACTTGTCGTCCGCACGCAGCGTGGTGGAGTGGACCTTTGGGCTCCTGAAGATGCACTGGCACCTCCTGATGAACAGGAGCTCATTCGACCTGGACCACCCCCCTGTCAGGGTCCGCCCCTGGGTCCCGCGGCCCCGCCAGCAGCCCCAGCTGAGGGCCCCAGAACCACAGAGCATGACACCACGCCCTGCGACAAGGCCGCCGGCCCCCCTGCCAGTACAGACTCAGACGCAGTGGTTGCTGGGCAACCGCTACAACAAGTAGAGACCCAGGCACCGCCTCCCAGCACCATGCAAAGCGTGGGGGGTGGGGCCATCAATGCAGTGCAGCTCCAGGCACGCAGAGGGGATGTGGCTTCCTCCTCAAATGCTGGTGCTGTGAGGCACACAGCACTGGTGATCTGTTCTAGACTGGCCCCCTGCTCATTGTGTGTGTGTGTGTGTGTGTGTGTGTGTGTGTGTGTGTGAGAGAGAGAGAGAGAGATTCTAAGAGTGTGGAGTTTGGACGAACGTGTTTGCCTTCCCCCTTTTCCCTGGACAACTGTGTGGAGTGCTTCGATGGATTGGATAACTGTATGAGTGTTTCCTACCCCCTCCTTCCCTAATTCAGTGAGTTTGGTCTATATATTGTCTTGGTAAAATGTAAGGAGCACGAGTCAGCCCTCCCCCATCCTGGGGAGCCTGGACCCCTTCCATTCCTGTGAGAGTGAGCCCTTCTACTCCTGCTTACCCTGGGACCCTTCCCCTTCATTCCCTCACTCCGTGCACTAGCCTTCCTCCCCCATAGAGTGACTGGGGTACGTGGGTGGTGGGTGGTGGGAGAGGAGGAGTGCTCCAGCACAGGTGGCCCTATGATGATATAGGTCTAATCCCTTGTGGATTTCAAGGGCCAAATGACTATCCTGATGGGCATATTACAACCCTTGAGCAATCCCAGAAAACCGTGCTGGACCTTCATCTCCTGGGAAGCGTGTCTGAGTTTCTGTGGGTGTTTGGTGGAGGCATCTGGTTGTCTCGCCACAGATTACCCCCTCCCCCTGACAATATCACTGGCGTAATAGCCTTCTCTTCTGAGAAGGAACTCTTGCAAGTCATGGATGCTGCCAATCAGCTAGCAGAATTAGTACGTGCCATCCAGTCCCTAGCTATGGAGATATGGGATGTAAAGGCCAAACAAGCGGAATTGGAACTGGCTATTAAGGCAGCCCCCATGGCAGCAGTCCCGGTGGTCGTGGCAGCACCTCCTCTGGGGCAGCCACTCAACCCAGAACCCCAGGGGTCCGGGGCTGCTCTATCTCGGGAGCCAAAAGGCCCCAAGATTGAAAAATTCCCGGGGGACCGGCGGGCTTTCCAGGGATTTTTAGCCCTATGTGACCTAACCTTCATGGTACAACCCGCTACTTATCATACTGAAGACTTGAAGGTCGCCTTTGTCATTGGAAATTTAGGAGGCATTGCCTTAGACTGGGCTACTTCATTGTTAAAAGACAAAAGCCCCTTGCTAACTAACTATGCAAACTTCCTTGAAGAATTTATCACCCTCTTTGACCACCCCCACTGGACCAGAGACGCTCAGACGCAGATTATGTCTCTGAAACAGGAGAAAGGTGGGGTGTTAGAGTACGTCACCCGCTTTCAACAATTGTCTCTTGAACTGCACTGGCCTGAGGATGTGCTCAAGGTCCTGTTTCGGCAGGGGCTCAACGAGGACCTGAAGGACCAGTTAGCCTTCACTACCTTACCAGAGACATAGGGGAAGCTAGAGACCCTAACCCTACAGATTGAGGAGCGGTTGATGGAAAGACAACAGGAACGACAGCAAGGGGCCCGCACCTTCGTACCTCGCCCTCCACTCATAATGAACCATGGTGGAGAAGCTGCCAGAGCCGGAGAGGTAGAGTCCATGCAATTAGGGGCAGCTCGCGGACTCCTTACTCAGGAAGAAAGGGAAAGGCAACGGAAATCCCGTGCATGCTTTTACTGTGGTGACATGGCTCACTTCATCCAAGCATGCCCGGCCCTGACCACACAACATCAGCAGCCGGGAACCTCCCCCAGTCGAGGTGCACAGGGATCACCCCGGCCGTAAGCACCAACTCCCTGACATACTTACTGACGGAGACCCACCTTCACGTGCCCTTGACCATCTTGGTCTCCTCCCATTGTTCCCTCATAGCATGGGCCTTAATCGATTCAGGGGCTTCCAGCAGCTTTATGGACATGGCTCTAGTAGCCACTCATGGACTTCCTACGGAAACCAAGCCCTCGCCCGAACTTGTACATACTATTGATGGGTCCCCCTTGATTTCAGGACCAATCAGTACCCAGACCAGGCTGTTGCAATGCACCATTGACAAACATCAGGAAGTCCTGGTCTTTGACGTCGGGTGCACCCCATTGTTCCCTGTGATCTTGGGGTACCCCTGGTCGCGAAAACACAACCCTTGTATTTGATGGGTCTGAAATCAAGTAGAACTTGACTCCGAGTACTGTCAGCACCAGTGCTTGCAGGCGCCCCCCCCCCGGCACAACAACTAGCAGCCACCACTCCAGCTGCTTCGTGCGCAGAGCTCGTAAGCCTCCCCAGGGAGTATCAGGTATACCAGGACATGTTCAGTAAACAAATCCGCCTCTTCCCTGCCACCGCATTGACTGTATGATTGCGCCATTGATCTTCAACCAGGGGCCGAACCCTTGTTCGGGCGCATCTACGCCCTTTCCATGCCAGAACTCGAAAATCTCCACCTCTACCTAGATGTGGTCTTACGCAATGGTTTTATTCACCACTCTTGCTCCCTGGCAGGGGCACTGATATTTTTTGTATCAAAAAAGGATGAAGGCCTTCGCTCGTGTATTGACTACCGCAGTTTAAACAATGTGACTATTAAAAACCGATACCCTCTGCCCTTAATCCCAGAACTTCTAAACTGCCTCCAGGGGGCCCGTATATTTATGAAACTTGATCTTCGAGGAGCCTACAACCTCCTGCGGGTCCGACAGGGGAATGAGTGGAAAACGGCCTTCCGTACGAATACCTTGTGCAGTTCGAATACCTTGTGATGCCATTTGGACTAGCCAACGCTCCTGCCGTGTTTCAACATTTAATAAATGATATTTTCCGTGACCTTCTAGATGTCTTTGTAATTGCTTATCTTGATGATATCTTAATATATTCAGGCACCTTTGAGCAAAACGTCATCCAAGTCTGTCGCGTCCTTCAACGGCTCCGAACCCATAAATTATTCTGCACATTGGAAAACTACGCATTTCACCTCACCTCTGTGGACTTTCTTGGGTTCGTTATCACCCCGGCCGGGGTCCAGATGGATCCTCGTAAGCTAGAAGCTATCCATCGCTGGCCCCCACCAAAGACCGTGAAACCCCTGCAGAGACTCCTAGGTAGTGTCAACTATTACCGCCAATACATTCCGCATTATGCAGAACTGACCACCCCCTTGACCCAGTTATTGAAAAAGCACCGGGAATTTACGTGGGGACCCAAGCAACAACAAAGTTTTACGCAATTGAAACAAGCATTCATATCCGCCCCCCTACTTCGACATCCTGACTTCAACAAACCATTTCAAGTGGAGTCGGATGCTTCTAACAAGGCCTTGGGAGACGTACTATCACAGCCAGGTATCGAGGGGGACCAAGGGTTACCCTGAGATTACTATTCCCATCAACTCACCCCTGCCGAACAAAATTATACAATCTTCGACTGGGAACTGTTGGCCATTAAGGCGGCATTCGAAACCTGGCGGCATTACTACTCCCTCTCTCTCTCCCTCTGTTCAAGCTCGCCTCATCAACTGTCTCTCTGACATCTCTAACTGATGTCTCAACATCAACTCAAACTCAACATGGCTAAAACTGAACTCCTTATCTTCCCCCCTCATCCTTCCTCCCCTTCCTCACTGTCAATAACTATTGATGGAGTCACCATCCTGCCTGTCCCCCAAGCCCATAGCCTAGGCTTCATCTTTGACTCACCCCTTTCTTTTAAACCCTACATTGACTCTGTTGCTAAATCCTGTCGCTTCTCCCTCCATAACATTGCTAAGATTCGCCCTTTTCTCTCTGTCTCGTCTGCCAAAACTCTTGTTCATGCTCTGGTCATCTCTCGCCTCGATTACTGTAACCTCCTTCTCACTGGCCTTCCCCGGTCTCACCTTTCTCCCCTCATCTCTGTCCAAAACTCTGCTGCCAGGGTCATCTACCTCGCCAGTCGCTTCGACCATGTGCAGCCCCTCCTCTCTTCGCTTCACTGGCTTCCCCTTCCTGAACGAATCCTGCACAAGCTCCTAGTCTTCACCTATAAAGCTCTTCACAACCTTGCTCCCCCCTACCTCTCTGCACTTATCGCCCTCCATACTCCAGCCCGTGCACTTCGCTCCTCCTCTGTCCCTTCTCTCACCCTTCCACGCCTTCCCTGCTCCCCTAAGCGCCTTCGTCCCTTCTCACTTGCTGCCCCCCATGCCTGGAACTCCCTCCCTGTCCACATCCGCCTTGCCCCCTCCCTTCATACCTTCAAATCTCTCCTTAAAACTCACCTCTTTCGCTCTGCTCTGTCTGACTCTTTATCCTGCTGAGCCACTATTCCTATACCTACGATCGGTTTACCCTTATCCTTGCAACATGGACCTGCCTGCTGTCATTCTCATCGTAACCAAGCCAAGTACGTGCACTTGAGACCTCGCATCTTCATGAATGTTAGACCCCTTGTCTCTCCCTCTGTTCCCCTTCCTAAGTCTCTCCCCCAGCTCCTGTCTCTCAGATTGTAAGCCCTAGGGGCAGGGACCGTGTCTATTTTATTACTTTTTAAAGTGCCAGGGACACTGCTGGCGCTATATAAATATTTGTTAATAATAATAATTATTATTTAGAAGGGGCACAGCACCCCAGCACCGTGGTGACAGACCATAAAAACTAGACCTTCTTGCAAACAGCACAGATCACTAATGCCAGACGTGCACGTTGGGCCTTATTCTTTGCACGTTTCACCTTCGTTATTCGTTACCATCCAGGAAAACTTAACACCCTTGTTGATGCGCTATCTTGTTACCATGAAACTAAGGACGAAGGTAAACCCCAAAAGAGGGCTATTCTAGATACTAAGGTTTTCGCTATGACCTACGTAACACCAGAACAACTGGTGCATGCTATTACACAAGAACTATTGCCCACTACTGACCTGGCCTATGTAGCAGACCAGGGCCTCCTGAGGCGACAGGGGCGCATAGTCGTTCCCCCCTCTTGCCGGTCCCAAATCCTTTGGGCCAACCACGATGCCCTGTTGGCAGGACACCCAGGATGCGACCGGACCTGTCGCCTGATCCATCGCTCCTTCTGGTGGCCATCACTTACCCAAGACGTCCGACAACATGTGAGCAACTGTACCACATGTGCCCGTATGAAAATCTCAAGACAAGCCCCCCAGCGACTATTACAAATCACTGACACCCCCCACCAAGGGGCCCTGGCAGCAGTTTGGCATAGACTTTATTGTTGACCTTCCCCCATCCTGGGGGTACACCACGGTGTGCGTTGTAGTGGATCATTTCACGAAATGGCTCATTTCATCGCCTGTAAGGGACTTCCTATGGCTCAGCCATATTGTACGCTTACACAGATGGCCACTCAAAATTATAAGCGATCAAGGTCCGCAATTCATTTCCCATTTTTGGCAAGCCTTTTTTAAAGTCCTGCAGGTTCAATTGAGTCCTACCACGGCGTACCATCCACAGGCAAACGGCCAAGTGGAATGGGTCAATCAAGACTTTGAGCACTATTTACGCTCTTACCTAAACTATCTCCAAGATGACTGGTATATGTGGCTCCCGCTCGCGGAGTTTGCACGCAACAATGCTCCCAATGAATCCATTGGCAAGTCTCATTTTTACATTTCGTACGGCTACCACCCCCAAAATTGTACTCCTAATCTTGCCACCGTGCAAGTCCTTGCAGCCGGAAGCCTCCTGCAACATCTTCACCAAGTCCAACACCATGCTAAAGCTACACTAGCTGCCTCTCGCCAGCGTTACAAAAAATACGCCAACCAGCATCGACGTCCTGTGGACCCCCTTCAGCCCGGAGATTATGTCTGGCTTGACCGATGTCACTATCCCTCTACACGCCCTTCTTGGAAACTAGATGACCGATACATCGGGCCGTTCCCTATCCGGCAGCAGATCAACGAAGTTACATTCCAGCTCCAGCTTCCCCCATGACTTTGAATACATCCCACGGTGCATGTATCCCTCCTCAAAAAGGCACAACCCCCGGAGGTGGCCCAAGAGTTCCCTCCATCAGACCCGTCGGTACCTTCGGTAGATGCCAACTATGAAGTTCACGCCATTTTGGACTCCAAGCATCTCCGTGGCCACCTTCATTACTTAATAGACTGGGCCGGGTATGGTCCCAATGAACGTTCTTGGCACCCTGCCTCCCACGTGTCGGCCCCTCACTTGACCCGGCTGTTTCATCGCCGGTATCTGGAGAAACCCGGGCCTTCCTGGACCCTTGGTCAGATGGCTCGAGGGGGGAGGTTTACTGTCAGGGTCCTCCCCTGAGCCCTGCAGCCCTGCCAGCAGCCCCAGCCGAGGTCTCCAGAACCACAGAGCATGACACCATGCCCCACGACAAGGCCACTGGCCCCCCCTGCCAGCACAGACTCAGACGCGGTGTTTGCTGGGCAACTGCTACAACAAGTAGAGACCTAGGTGCCACCTCCCAGCACTACGCAAAGCACTGGGGCGGGGCTATCAACACTTTGCCACTCAGTGCAGCTCCAGGCACGCAGAGGGAGCGTGGCTTCCTCCTCAAATGCTGGCGCTGTGAGGCACACAGTGCTGGTGATCTGTTCTAGACTGGCCCCCTGTGCATTGAGAGAGAGAGAGATTCTAAGATTGTGGAGTTGGACGAATGTGTTTACCTTCCCCCTTTTCCCTGGACAACTGTGTGGAGTGCTTCGGTGGATTGGATAACTGTGTGAGTGTTTCCTACCCCCTCCTTCCCTAATTCAGTGAGTTTGGTCTATATATTGTCTTGGTAGAGTGTAAGGAGCACGAGTCAGCCCTCCCCCATCCTGGGGAGCCTGGACCCCTTCCATTCTTGCGAGAGTGAGCCCTTCTACTCCTGCTTACCCTGGGACGCTTCCCCTTCATTCCCTCACTCTGCGCACTAGCTTTCCTCCCCCGTAGGGTGACTGGGGTACGTGGGTGGTGGGTGGTGGGAGAGGAGGAGTGCTCCAGCACAGGTGACCCGGTGCCCTATGATGATATAGGCCTAATCCCTTGTGGATTTCAAGGGCCAAACTACTATCCTGATGGGCATATTACAACTCTTGAGCAGCCCCGGAAAACTGTGCTGGGCCTTCATCTTCTGGGAAGCGTGTCTGAGTTTCTGTGGGTGTTTGGTGGAGGCATCTGGTTGTCTCGCCACAGATTACCCCCTCCCCCTGACAACCCCCATCCTTGTCCTGGCAGCGTGCATCCTGCACAATGTCTGCAAGACAGGAGGAGCTCCCCTTGACAACCACCACCTGTGCACAGGGCCGGCCCCTGTGCTAACATGCCCTGGGGCGGGGTGTTCTGACGTATCTCAGAGGAAAACACGGATGCCCTGTGCCACCGCATCATTGCCCAGGCAGCCGAACTCAGGGCAGTGCCTGACCCACACCCAAGTCCATAATCCTGTGCACCCCTTCAATAAAGCTGGGTAGTACCCTTTAACCGCAACTGTGCCTCTGAGCAATGTGTTTGCTAGGGGGTCCAGGGAATGGGTCCCGTGGGTTGCCTGGTTGTGTGAGCAATCCCTTCGCTGTCTGCAGTGGGTTGCTCGAGCCCCACAGTGTCCTGCCTGCCACCACCCACTGGTCTGCCTATTCAGGGTCCGTGTACACCTGTTCCAGCCACCACAACTGCCTGCAGCCTCACAGGGCTGGCTCCCGGCCCCATCTGTGGGCAGGCACTGTACAGTGCCCTCAATCTGCCAGAGACCCCTCGCAAGCTTCCCCCCCCCGGCCACCTGTCCCGGGACAGAGGAAGCGACAGCGAGGTATAGGTGCGGCATATTTATTGGTGGGGGATGCGTACAATGGAAGGGGGAGGTTAACGTCAGGGGCACCCACACCCCCTCTTGGCCACACCACTGGGACTCGCAGCCCTAGCTGCAGCCAACTGAAGCAATCACCAACCAGACGGCCTGGTCCCCCTGTCATCCACTGGCCGCTCCATCCCGGCCTCCACTGACAGTCCCTGAAAGGAGAAGCAAGAATGGGGTGAGCTGTCCTTTGTGAACCTATCTCTTCCCCATGCCCTGGGAGCCCCCTACTCCCCACATGGGCATAACATGTGACGTAGAACGATCACCAATGAATGGGGCCCTTGTACTGACCCATCCATGGTATTATGGATCATTCATGGTCCGGTACAGCATCACAGAGCTGGTACGCTTGCCTCAAGCAATGGCCATTGCTCAACAGCTCCTGTGGTGCATGTGCCCGGTGTGGGTTCTATACTGTGTTCCCTACACAGGCCGTGCCCTGTGCAGTTCCCCGTCATCTGCGTCTGGCCCCCCTGGTGTAGCAATTCACATCTCCCAAGGCGATGTGAGGCCCTGTGAGGCTGCAGGCAGTTGTGGTGGCTGGAACAGGTGTACACGGACCCTGAATAGGCAGACCAGTGGGTGGTGGCAGGCAGGACACTGTGGGGCTCGAGCAACCCACTGCAGACAGCGAAGGGATTGCTCACACAACCAGGCAACCCACGGGACCCATTCCCTGGACCCCCTAGCAAACACATTGCTCAGAGGCACAGTTGCGGTTAAAGGGTACTACCCATCTCCCAAGGGTGCTGTGGCCTTACTGGAGGGGGTAGGGCAGAGCCCATGGGTGGTTGGTTGTCCTGGGGTGCACGGTCCTGGGGTGGGGACATCGCTTCCCGGTGGAGGGGTCAAGGTTGCAGCAGGGGCAGGACCAGGAGGGTTGCGGGCTGGAAGAACAGCCCCGCTGGCTGGTCCTGTTGCCCTATGTGGGGGAGGGGGATCCCGTGGACCAGACCTGGGTAGGGCTGCTTCTGGGGGAACCATGGGTGGCCGAGGTGCGGGGGGGGGGCACCTGCACCAGTGGGTATCCGCCATGGTGTTGGTGGCTACCAACCCTCCTTTCATGGCATGGCGGGACCTGTCGCGCTGGGGGTCATGCTGCAGGGCCTCCATGGCCTCCCCCATGAGGTCCATGAGCCATGCAGCTTGACCCTTCAGCCCGTCACAGGCGTGCCGCTGCTCGCATTGGAGGGCGGCAGCCTGGTGCCTGTCCCAGAGGTGCTTGGTGCGGGACCAGACCATCATGGCTGCCAGGATCTCCCAGTCCATTTCCCCCTCCCCTCTGATGAGCTCCCTTGTGAGTGCTAGCTCCTGGGAGTGCACCATGGCTAACTGTTGCGATTCCTCCAGCAGCTCCCTGCCAAGGTCCTCCCTCCGACGCCTGTTCCTGGCCTGCATCTCCCGGTTTCACTCCTCGCTGCTGGCAGCCATGCCCCTCATGTGAGCGGGCATCTGGTCTGTGAATGAGAGGTTGCACAACACGTTAGTGCTTTCAGCCAGTCTGTCTCGCTTCCCGCTACCACATGACCTGGGGTGCCTGGTGGGGCCACCCCCATAAAGTGGCTGCTCCCCTCTACCCTCCCCTTTGGGACCCCCCTGCCCTGCCCTCCGGTGGGATTGGCCCCCAGCTGCGGGTTGCCGCAGGTTGGGTCCATGTCCATCATATGTTCTGTGGGGGCTGCTGTGGGGCCACCAGCCCCTCTCCCCAGTCCCCACCACCCAGCCCCCTGTTGGGCCCTGCTGGTTGTGGTTGCGTGCCCCCTGGTGGCCCCCTCCCCTCTGTATCTTCGCCCGCCTCTGTACCCTGCCCCCCGTAGCCCCTTGGCCAGTGTGCCCTGCCATGGAAGCGTTCCTCATCTGGTAGTGGGGGTGCTGCTGGGCCCACCTTGTCCACCTCCACCTCCACCTCCACCTCATGCACCTCTAGGCTGCCTTGTGTTGCAATGGGATGGGGGGCCATTAGTGTTTATCAGGACCCCTGCCCTGGCCGCTGCACCTCTGTCCGGGCTTCCTCCCCCGGCCCCGCTGGGGCGATCATACCTGGATCCTGTTCCTCTGCTTCCTGGGGGCCGTCCTGGGTCTCTGCTTGCTCCACGCGTGCCCCCCATCCCTGTGGCCGGTGGGCCTGTGGGTTTTGTGGGCGTGCACAGAGTGTGGTGGTTCTGTGCTCAAATCCCCGGGGCGCCTCCTCCCCCTGTCGGATGGGACTGTCACCTCCTGCCTGGTCTTGCCAGGGGCATCATCCCCCCCCCTGCTCTGTTGGGTCAGCTGGCCCCTCTTGTGCCCCCTGTCCGGGCCTCCCCCGTACCAGTGGCCCGAGCCCCCTTGTGCCTTCTGCCTGGGGCACCCCCCTGCACCGCCTTGGTGGGGCTCCCCCCCCTCGGGCACTCCTGGGTCCCTGTGCTCACCTGGTCCCTTCCCACGCATGGGGCAGCATCAGCTCCCTTGGCCTTCTCATTGGCCTTCCTGGACACCATCGTGGGAGCCCACGCACGTGTGTCATGGTTCCTCCCTCCTTTACGGGCTCTCGGCCAGACATCCGGTATCCCCCCCATGGACGTGTCTGTGTGGGGGCACGTGCATGACCCATGGTGCTGGCGCAGTGGGGCTCTGCCAGTTCGGTTTGCGTGGGTGCGGGTGTTTTCACTTTTACACGGACGCTTGGGTGTTGAACACCCATCTCCACCCATGGAGGGTGCCAGCTCCCTCTTGGCTGCTTCGTGGGTGTTGGCGGATGTTGGCGGGTGGGTCAGGCATGCGCGCCCACCCACTCGTGGACTTTTACACGGACGCTCTCCCATCCATCCGATGGGTGTTTCTGGGTGTTTGTGGCATGTAAAAGTGGCCTAAGACTACTTGCCAGGCTGGGACTTGCAGCAGGGAAATGGATTATGTAAAAAAACCCAAAAAACCACCTCCACTTGACAGGTCAAAAAATATATTTGCCACAGGCAAGCAGGTGAGTGGATTTTTACAGATTAGAGAGGCAGAGAGACAGACAGAGAGACAAACAGATGCACACATGCACCTCCCAACATTTCTAGCAACCAAGGAGGGACAAGACCCACCCCTTCAGTCAATAAACTCTGCCCCTCAGAGAATAAGCTCTCTCACACACACACACACTTACATGCACACCTCTCAACATTCCAAGCAAAAAGAGGGACAGAAGTTCTCCAGGTTCTTGTTCCATCATCTCCTTATTGGGTGCTTTAAGGTGGACGTAGAGTCTGGCTGCCCCTGGAGCTGCTCTGGGGATGCACCCCTCCTGCTTCCAGTCCTGCCTGGGACCACTTTAGATGGACAGGAGGGTGTTCCTGGGCTGCGCAAGAAGTGTGCCCCCACACCATACCACAGAGTTGCAGCTGCTCAGCCAACACTCTAGACTGGCAGACACAAGTCCATGGTGCTGACGGGGCAATGGACGGCTGGATGTGGAGCTGCAGCATGGGTCTGCCCACCAACAGATGGACCGCATCTCACTTCTGACTGGTGACCTGGGCTTGGCCGGCTTGTTCCACACAGTGCACTCTGGGATGATCTGGAGTGCCACCAGTGGGGCTGTTGGGAGGTACATGTATATCAGGGATCCATGTTCACTGCATTTTCCCCATTGGCAGCAATAGGGAAAGCATGGTGAACATAGCTCCGTGTGTGTGTGTGTGTGTGTGTGTGTGTGTGTATTTGTGCACAATGCCAGTATAAAGGGCCCACTGATTCTAAAATGGGGCTTTTAAGTGATGTTGCAATACTAATGATAATTAAAAGTAGATTGTAGCACTATATAATTAATATCAATAATAATTTGCAGGGGATTAGCACCCTGCTCCAATTCACCAATATTTCATGGTGTACCAGATTTTTCTTTCAAGACTTCCAATCCAAGTACTGGCCAGACTTTTCTGGAGCCTCAAAGAGTCCATACTGCAGAAATGAAGAGGGACAGTGCTGCTGACACTTGTGTCCTATATAGATCTCACATTCTCACAAGGGCATCTCTTCTAAATGGTTCAAATGTGTGTATGCTCCATGTGGCATGCCAGGCTTCTACACTGATTGTTCACCCTGATAGCAAACAGCTTTTTCCCCTGGCAATCATAGATTCTGTAACTGCCCAAACAATGACTTGCCTGTTCACTTTCATTTTTGACAGTGCCATGCTAAAGTTGACAGCTAAGGCTCTGTAAACAGAGATATGACAACTAAAAATGCACAGTACAGAGGAGAAGAAAGGGCGATGACTGAGTGGCAGAGCCACCCCTTTCGTAGCTTCCTTTCCCTTCCAAAGTATTTCTGAGGTGGTTGTGGGGCTTAGTTTAGCCACTCAGTTTAATTTGCCTTCAGGGGGAATGGCTGTGGAGGTACCAAGTTTTAATTTCCATTTTATCTGGAGTTTGAAGGATTGCAAAATTCACATATCATGGTGCTCAAATTTGACAAAATGTTTTTGAGGAGATTTCTGTCCATAGCACAAACTTTCATGAAAACTGTGCCATTTTGAATGCTGGAAATCTCATTAAAACAGCAGCCCTTGTGAGACTTTTGACCAGGAGTGGAAAAGCTTTTCCCTCTTTTAAACCATTTTGAAAATTAGTATAAGATCCACAGGCTGGATAGAGGTTGAGAAGGGGGTGGTTAAGGGATGTGCTCAAGATGAGGCTAAAAGGAGCAGGGAGTCAACATCATGGATCTGTGCAATGGATCCATCCCCTGTCCTTGTGTGCATGCTCCTCATCTCTGCTTCCTTCCCCCTGGGCTCACTCTTTCAGTGATTGAGGGTAGGGACTGCATTTACAGGCCAGATCCAGCAACTAGAAAGGGGCCAAATAAAAAACAGCTGCAGGCTGGATTTGGCTCATCATTATTATTATTATTATTATTATTAAACATTTATAAAGCGCCAGTAACAACCTGGCGCTGTACAGAACATATAATCAGCTGCGGTCCCTACCTGTGGCTTACAATCTAAAAGACAAGGAGGGGGAGACAAGGAGAGGGGACAGCGGGAGAGACATGGGAGAAGACAAACAAACATTCAGGCGGATGCGAAGTCTCAGGTGCGTGTACTTGGCTTGGTTACAAGGTGGTCGGTAGCAGCAGTCAGCAGAGGAGGGCTGACAGTAAGAGCAAGGGGAAAGACTAGAGGGCATTGGGAAAGGCAGCATGGAAAAGGTGGGTCTTGAGGAGGGATTTGAAGGAGCGGAGGGAGGAGGCGAGGCGGACGTCGGCAGGGAGGGAGTTCCAGGCATGCGGGGCAGCGAGGGAGAAGGGACGAAGGCGGTTGGGCGAGCAGGAGAAGCGAGGGAGAGCGAGGGAGGGGACAGCGGAAGAGCGGAGAGCGCGCGCAGGAGCGCGTAGGGCGATTAGGTCCGAGAGGTAAGGGGGAGCTTGGTCATGGAGCGATTTGAACGTGAAAACCAGGAGTTTGAACAGGATACGTTCAGGAAGGGGGAGCCAGTGAAGGGAGAGGAGGAGAGGCGTCACATGGTCGAAGCGACGGGCAGAGTGAATGACCTTGGCGGCAGAGTTTTGGATCGCCACAAGGGGGGACAGGTGGGAGCGAGGGAGGCCAGCAAGGAGGAGGTTGCAGTAGTCGAGGCGAGAGATAACCATGGCATGAACAAGGATTTTGGCCGAGGAGACAGATAGAAAGGGGCGAATGCGGGCAATGTTGAGGAGAGCGAATCGGCAGGATTTGGCCACAGAGTCAATGTAAGGTTTAAAGGAGAGGTGCGTGTCAAAAATGAAGCCCAAGCTGCGGGCACGGAGAACAGGACGGATGGTGACCCCATCAATGCAGACGGTCAGGTCAGAGGGAGAGGAGGGGGATGGAGGAAAAATGAGGAGTTCAGTCTTGGCCATGTTCAGTTTGAGTTGGCGTCGGGACATCCAGGCGGAGATATCAGAGAGGCAGTCGACGAGGCGTGAGCGGACAGAGGAGGAGAGAGAGGGGGTAGAGAGATAGAGTTGGGTGTCATCAGCATAGAGATGGTATTGGAACCCGTGGGAGGCAATAATTTCACCAAGGGACCGGGTGTAGATAGAGAAGAGGAGAGGGCCAAGGACAGAACCTTGGGGAACCCCAACCGAGAGGGGAAGGGAGGGGGAGGTCGACTCGGGGAGGGAGACATTGAAGGAGCGGTCAGAGAGGTAGGAGGAGAGACTATCATGAGACATAGGTTCCCCACCCCCTGTTTAGAGAAATCTCAGCTATAGGTTTTTGCTTTAATAGCACTTATCATTTGCATGGTGACATTAAGCATGCAGAGTTTTACCAGCATTATCATGTTAATCCTCACACCATCCCTCTGTGACACATCCATCAGTGGTTTTACACATAGCCCCTCTGATTCCTGTGCTAATGTGGTACACAGGAATGACTACCTGTAAACCCAGGTCTGCAACTCCAGAAAAACATGGCACCATAGAGCACTTTTACATGTCACACTGGGTATGTGTTCAGGATTGCCAATATAGGCAATCCTGAACACATCACTGGTGATGTGGTAATTTTTACAAGTAACAGCTTGTGAGCTGTTGTGTGTTGAGGGGGGGGTCTTTCCAGTCCTGGGGAGCACTATGCAATAGAAGCAAAAGCAGTGCTGGTCCCTCCGCCATTTTGCCTGCCTCTGCTGCCAGCTGGTCTCTGGTAGCAGCAGGAGCAGCACTCATTCCATGCTACTTATCCTGCTACCACTGCTTCTGGGAGAGGTAAGGTTTTACACATCTTGGTAACCACTCATGAGTGAGAGTTTGCTGTAATGTGTAATCCCTGCCATCAACATGTAGATGTGTAGTGGCTATGTTGTCACTGTACTCTACCCCTGCATGGGAGGTACTATAGGCCCACCATTCATACCAAGTCCTAGGCCAAGGTTGAAATACTGCAGCTCATTCCCCTCTCTAATTAGAATGGGCAATACTGTGACTGTTAAAACCAGTTTCCTTCATGAAATCTTTTTCGGTTTCTCTGAGAGCAGAAGGCAGTGGACAATCTAGCTGCCAGGGCTCCCTTCATTCCATCACACCTCTTCCCTCAGAGTATGGCTCATCAGTGTCACCTGAGCCAGTCCCTGGTGCTGGTGTTGCTGCTGGAATCTGTCACTGAAATAAGAATCTCTTCTGATGCGTCTTCTCCTTTCACTTGTTTCTTGTGCCTCCTGGTTTAATTGTCCAGGGCCAGGGTGAAAAAAAAACCACTCCAAGGAGCTGGGATACTGTCCAAGTCCTGCAGGATTCTACAGAGATAAGTAGCATCCTTATCTTCCTTTTCTTGTTAATACCAGCATGTTGGACAATTGCAATAGATAATTTTATTTGCTGTGTGATCGCTTGAGCAGAATGCTGACCTGGGATTCAGGAGACCTAGGCTCTCCCATTGAACTACTATATGAATTTGGGAAAGCCATTTATCCTCTCTTTGCCTCAGTTTTCTCTGTACTTATTAAAGAAACCAGATTACTTCATGTAAGGTGCTAACCCCAGGGTCCTGCAGGGTCGCCAACCTCAAATGTGGAGAGGGGCAGGAGCAGGGTTGGGAGAGGGAAGGGTTTTGTTACAATCTCCATGTGAGGGAGGGGTTTGTGGATGGGTTGAGTCAGGGAATGCCCTGGCCCCCTGTGAGGGGGGGTAGGGGCATGGGGGGTAGGTTTGATGGGTGGGAATGGATGTGAGGTGGTGCCACGGCCCACAAGTGAGAATGGGGGGCACAGGCAAATGTGGAGGAGAATGGAGTTGTCCAATGGGCCACCCTGTGAGAGGGGGGGATTTAGGCATGGAGGTGCAGGGGTGTGTGAGGGGGGGAAGAGGGTGGGAGGGGGATTGGAGTATGTCTGGATCCACCAGACATACATGAGTTCATGCATGAGGAGTGGGGAATTGGGTGGGGAGGGTTCCCTGTAAGAGGAGACGGATAGGGGTGGGGTGGTAGGAAAGGAGGTTGGGAAGGGTGGGATAGACCCCGCTGGTACTATCTCTGGGGGACCGGGCATGGTGGACCCTCCTAGTCCATCTGGCTCCTTTTCTGGGGCCAGTGGGGAGCGGTCAGAAATTGAGGTTGTGTGTAGGGATGTGTGAACAGATCGTGGTTCGGGTTTGGTCGGTCAGTTTGCTCCGGTTTGGTTTGGGCGTTCGGGTCGGTCGCCGAATTCGGGTTCGGGCATTCGGTTCGGTCATGTATGCTTCGGTTCGGGAAAAGGTATGGCGAGATCCCGTGATTGCGCCAGAAACCGAAAAGTCGCGTGCGTGCAGAGCTGTGTGGTGAGAGAGAGTGTGTTTGGCTGGCTGGCTGTTTGGTTCATGTGTCTTGGCTGGTTTGTGTTTGGTTTGGCTGTGTTGTTTTGGCTGGTTGGTGAGTGTTGGTGTGGTGGGTGACCATGTGTTTTGGTTTTGGCTGCTTGTTTTAAAAAAAATATATATTAAAAAATGGAGAAGGTGACCACCATTAAATGCCGGGCCTGGGGGAAGGACAAGGTGATGGAGCTGGTGGTGGAGGAAGAGGTTCCTCCTTTCGCTGCTGCTGGACCTTCAGTGGTGGACGAGGAGCAAGAGCCGGCAGGCACAGGAGGTGCTACCACTGCTGCCAGGTTTGTAAACTTTTTTTTTACTTTGAGGACCAGAAACCTAAGGCTCTATCCGTTAGAGTGAGCTCACTGGTGTGCGGGGGTGTGTGTGGGTGGTGGGCATCAGTCAGGCACCAACAGTGGGCATCAGTGGGTAGCAGCGGATGTGTGCCACAGAGAGAGAGGGTACTGTAGTGTGGGGGGCTCTTCCAACAGTTAGGCATGAGCACGAGCAGCACCCCCACCCAAACATGTGCCTGCCAGCCATCCCTAGCAATGGCCTTCACTCTTCAGTTGCCATCCCTACCTAGCACCCCCAAATAAGGGCAAGATTTGCATGTGCCAGCCAGGGTCTCTCCATAGCCATCCCTCCCTAGCAGCACCCCAAGGAAGGCAGGATTTGCACATCCCAGCAACGGTCTTTCTAGTTGCCATCCCTAGCACCCCAAAGAGGGCAGGATTTGCACATGCCATCAAGGGTCTTTCTAGTTGCCATCCCTAGCACCCCAAGGAGGGCAGGATTTGCATGTGTCAGCCAGGGTCACCATCTCCCGTTGCCATCCCTAGCACCCCAAGGAGGGAGGACTAGAGGCATCATCATAAATGCATGATATTACTTAGGTGTTGTTTGTGTTTCTGTTTCAGAGAGGAATCGGATGCCGGCGCTGGTGCCATGCTGCGCAGGACACCCAGGCGGAGGTCGCCAGTGCCACCCCCAGACAGTCAGCGGACAAGGTCCAATGTCTGGAGGTGGTATGATAAGGAGAATGGGTTTGCCGTCTGCACGGTAAGGCACGGGGGTGGAACAACAGGGGATGCAATATGCATTGCCTTCTATGACCTGTTAGGAATGGAAGTCCCCTGCAGAGAGAGATTGGCCACTCACCCACTTGTGGCGACAGAATGCAGGCAGGGCTTGACACAGACCATTGGTCGGACACAGTATGGCACTTCTTATGTTCCTATCTTTTTATGCTCTTTAGATCTGCAAGAAAAGATTCTGGAGACAGAGAGAGGGGACCACATTGGGGCTAATCGCCCATATTGAACGGCTCCATGGCTAGACAGTGAGGCAGCAGGAGGACTGTGATGTGACC
>QEPC01001773.1:934562-944817 GCA_003113815.1 Sphenodon punctatus
GCGGACCACGGAAAGGGGAGTTGGCGCCGCTTATTATGGGAATCCGCACAAGTTTCGCTTCCGTTCGCCAGTTCCGATACCGCTACAGCCCTATTTTTGAGTGGTTCTTGGCTGGGAGGTCTCAGCGGGTGATGTTGGGTGACTGCTCATCATCTCCTCAGGATCCCCCTTGTGGGGTTCCGCAGGGTTCCATTCTGTTCCCCCTCCTGTTCAACATGTATATGCAGCTGCTGGGCATGGTCATTTGGAGGTTTGTGGTGAGGTGCCATCAGTATGCTAATGACACGCAGCTGTGTCTCTCTTTTTCATTTGACCTGAACCCTTTGAATGCTTACCTGCAGTGGCTGGCTCTGGTGGGGGACTGAATGAGGGCAATTTGACAGAAGCTGAATTCTGACAAGACTGAGGTGATGATGGTTGGCCGGTCTTGTGCCCTGGAGGGGACTGAGACTCCTCTTATTGATGGGATCAATAGCCTCAGAGTGCTTTGTGATCCCTTGCTGCACCTGGATTGCCAGGTTGCAACGGTGGCCAGGAACACTTTTCACTAACTCCATCTGGTGAGGAGATTGTGGCCTTTTCTTTCAGACTCAGATCTGGCCACTGTCATCCATGCTTTCATCACCTTGAGGCTAGACTATTGCAATGCTCTCTACGTGGGGCTGCCCTTGATGACGGTCCAGAGGCTGCAGCTGGTGCAGAATGCAGCAGCTTGCCTCCTTATGGGGTTGGATCACCATGTAAGGTGCTCTTTCCCCATAACACTGGTGCTCCGTCCCCATAACACTGATGCTCTGTACACTGTATCGGCTGCCAATAGTCTTCCGTCCCCAATTCAAGGTGCTGGTGATGACTTTTAAAGCCCTAAATGGTCTTCCCCCCCCGCCCCCTCCCAGGGGTGGATTGGGAAATCAAAGTGGCCCAGGAAAATATAGTGTTAGTGGACATGTGCCGGTGGCAAAGCCACCGGCGTGCCGGAAATGGGCCAAGGGGGCGGGCAGAGTGCACCAGATTTGGGGCCTGTCAGAGCTGAATCCCCAGACTCAGATCCTCACCAGCCTGGCAGGGGTGAGTAGGAGGTTATGGGGGGGCTGGCAGGGGAGAGACTGCCACTGGTGGGGGTACTGGCCCTCATTTCAGTGCTCTGGCTCCCCAAATCACTCAGTTTCAGTGCTCAGTGGCCCCCAACCGCAAATCACTCTGTTCCTTGCTATGCATCCTACAGTAAGGCTTCTTCATTCCTACACCAGCTGCACTAGTATTCCGCAGGCCCTGTGTTTAGCTTAGCAAAGAGAAGACTAAGGGGAGAATTGAAACCAGAATTCTTACCATTCAGAATTCCTACCACAACATTCCTACCATTCAGGATTAGCTTAGCAAAGAGAAGACTAAGGGGAGAATTGATACCAGAATTCCTACCAACTCAGGTTTAGCTTAGCAAAANGGGGGGCTGGCAGGGGAGAGACTGCCACTGGTGGGGGTACTGGCCCTCATTTCAGTGCTCTGGCTCCCCAAATCACTCAGTTTCAGTGCTCAGTGGCCCCCAACCGCAAATCACTCTGTTCCTTGCTATGCATCCTACAGTAAGGCTTCTTCATTCCTACACCAGCTGCACTAGTATTCCGCAGGCCCTGTGTTTAGCTTAGCAAAGAGAAGACTAAGGGGAGAATTGAAACCAGAATTCTTACCATTCAGAATTCCTACCACAACATTCCTACCATTCAGGATTAGCTTAGCAAAGAGAAGACTAAGGGGAGAATTGATACCAGAATTCCTACCAACTCAGGTTTAGCTTAGCAAAATGAAGACTAAGGGGAGAATTGATACCAGACTTCCAATATCTACATTATTGTATATTAAGGCGTCATTTAAATCCCCCATTCCTTCATTCAGGATTCGGGAGTTAAATCCTGAATCAATAATTCAGGATTTAAATAATTCAGGATTTAAATCCCCCATTCCTTCATTCCTACACCAGCTGTTACCCTCTACTAAATATATTAAATTCATTACATAATCATTTAAATTCAACATTCCTTCAGTCCTACACCAGCTGCACTAGTATTCCCAGCCCCCCCGATCTAACCCACTAGCCCCTACTCCCCTCCCAGAGAACCCAGGAGTCCTGGCTCCCAACCCCCTCCCCCCAGGCCAGCTGGCCCGAGCTGGCCCCCCCAGCCTGAGCTGGCCCTAGGAAGGCCCCCCAAGAGACCCAAACCAGGCCCAGGAAGGCTCCCCAACTGACCCAAACCAGCTCCCCAACTGGCCCCAGACCCCCCCAGGCCAGCTGCCCCCCCCAAGAGGTCCCACTCCCCCCAGTCCCCTGGCAGGCCTGGCTCCCCCTCCTGGCCCCCAGGCAGGCTGGCTCCCCCCCTTGGCCCCAGGCAGACCCCACCTGCTGCAGCAAGCCTTGTGGCTGGCTTCTCCCTGGGCCTCACCGCCGCCAGTGTCCACTGCTGCCGCTCTGCTCTGCTGCTCCACTGCCTGCTCCCACACCTCTGGCCACGAGTCTACTCTTCGCCCTCCCGTAAGTTGCTTTTCACTACTTCTGGGAGGGAGAAGGGAAGGGGCCAGAGGGTGTGAGAGGCTGCGGCGGCCTGGAATGGGCCAGCCTCCCAAATCTCCTCCCCACCCCCATCCCGACCCAACCCGATGGGGGGTCAGGAGTCTTGGGACCGATTTTTTTTTTTAAATTAGAAAAACAAAAAACAAACCCAGACCATGGGACCAGCCCTCTCCAAACCAGCCCGGCCCACCAGGAATCCTCCTGGTGGGTTCAATGGCCAATCCGCCCCATGCCTCACATATCTGCAGGATTGTCTGGCTCCCCGTGTCCCTTTGTGATTGGCCCTCCTGCAGGGCACCCTCCTGGAGACTTCATTTTTTCGCAAGGTCTCAACTAAGAGGGGGGCATTCTCGGTCATTACACCTTTGTGTGTAACTCTCTCCCCCAGGAGGTCTGCCTGCGTTCAAGCCTGGTGGCCTACTGGAGGCAATGTAAGACCATTCTGTTCTGTCGGGCTTTTGGCAGCAGGGATTGAATTGGGGACAACTGCTGGGGGGGAGGTTGGGTGGGGGAGAGGGGTGTGAGGGAGGATCAATGGGGGGAATGAGGAAAGTGGTATTGGGTGGGTGTTCTGAGGGGGTTGGGGTGGGTTGGGGGTCTTGGGGTTATGTTTGTATTTTAATGTTTATCTTTTTATATGTGTTTTATATGTTTTTATATGTTTTATTTTGTAAGTCACCCTGAGCCTTTTAAGGGAAGGGTGGGATAAAAATCTAAATAGCTAAATCTAAAAATCTAAAAATAAATACACAAACAAGCAAACAAACAAACAAATAAATGTTAAAAAATTATGAGATCCCCCAAATCCATGAGCTCAGGTCAGTCATGAGGGATTTTTAGTTGTTTGTTTTATAAAATGTATTAAAGGTATAAAAAGGTACTTGACATGGACCTGAGAGTTAAAGATTCAAATCCCACCTTGCCTTAGGCAAGTCACTTTCTGTTAAATGCCCTACCCCACAGGGATGTTGCAGGGTTGAACTAAGTAAGCCTTGTAAAGCATTTTGAACACTGAAAGTTTTATATAAATGATTAATTGCTATTCTTCGTTCTTTTATTGTTATTTATTTTTATACCTCCAGCAGTGTGACTGGTGCTGAGCCACCATGATTAGAGATAGGTCTCTGCCCTGAGGGGATTACAATCTAGAATTGGCTATGGACTCTTCTTCACTTGTTGTCCAGACTTGGGTGACAATGTCAGACAGCTGATACATTCTGGTCCCTTTCAGCGGTGAATGAACTGACCTCCGTGTATGAACTTTGCACAGGGCTGTAGGATTAATTATGTTGTAATAACTGAGTCTGAGATCTTGACACTCTGGTAAGAAAACAAGGCAGCAGTGTTGCTAATCCTCATTTTTCCTCGAAGGCCCATAGCCTGGAGATAAAAGGGGTTTCCCTTAAATTATACCACACCCTTGTAGAAATAAGATGTTTCTTAGTCTGAAAACTAAGATGTCCGAAGACTCAAATGCGTGACTGTAGGCCTAAGCCTAGATAGTCATATTTGCAATTCTGGTAAGAAAATGACCCCATACAGGACCTCTGCTAACATGAACTTCCTAAGGCAATCAATGTTCTTTCCCTCTTCCTGTCATGCAATTACCCCCATGTCCTAGCTACAGGCCTATTAGTATTTCAAAACATGAATTCAGTATTTTTGTGTGATTTTTGATGCCCCCTACAGTGATTCAAGGAACACAAAGTGGACACATGGGGGGCTGCAGGGCAATGGAGGTCAAGGAAGAAGACCAGGACTTAGAGCAGCAGAGGATGATAGCAGAGCTATGGCGCTGAATTTGTAACCAGCCATGCCAGCAGCTTGCACAGAACTTTTCCTTGAGTTCTGCTTGGCTCAAGCCAGAGATTATAAATTCACTTGGTCATAAATGCCCTGGGTCTGCCCCTTTAGGTTCCTGAGGCATCAAACATTCTGCTGGTGGGTGTCTGTGAAGAGCAGTTTATAATGGAAAATCTCTTCCTCAGTTGCACCAATGCATTTCCATGGCTTGTTAAAGCTTTTAACAGGGTCACGAGGCACCTCCCATTCCCATCTCTGCCAGTCATCTATCTGCAGCCATCTATCTGCAGCTCTCAGCTCCAGCTAACAACTCACAACTGAGAAACCACTTCAGAAAGTGGGTGACATCCTAACAACTGGAATAAAGCAAGGATAAGCCTGTGTCCCCATCTCAATGAGCACAGGCAACTCCAGGATTTGAGCTATCCAAGTTTGGTGGCTCAAGGGCCTGGTCTGTATTATTTTTTCAGTTAATTTGTGATTCTGGGGATTATGTGGGTAAATTGAGGAGACTACTCCCTGCACCTGTAACTTGTATTTCCCCTCCATCCCCTGTATTTATGTGACAGATTAAGGATGGAGCTGTTTCCTGCTCACTTAGGCCATGTTCTGGTGAACAGTTTAATTTGACGTAGATAGGCCTGACTTCTGTTTTACTCCCGAAGCATTCACACAAACAGAGTGCTAATCTGAATTTATTCAGGAGCAGAAAGAGAAGTATGTACTAAAAACTCGGGAGTATTTTGGTTGGTTGGTTTTTTAAAGTAACTGTTAATGTAGCAGTGTTAGGGGATGTAGGGTTGCCACCTGTGGTGGTTTTTTACCTGACACTCCCATAGGCCAAAATGGAAGTGTCAGGTAAAAAACAACTGAAGTAACCCTATAAGGGAGTGACCTTCATTCAGCAATCATTATGGGTGAAAACAGACATGCACCGTAACTCTGCTTTAACATGTCATGCATGGTGCAGGGTTGTATTGGTGCCAATACAGCCCTGCACCATGCATGACATGTTAAAGCCAAGTTATGTCCATGTCTGTTTTCACCTTCTGTCTCAGCGAGGGGGAACATTGCCACAGCAGTACACTACCGCTACATTGCTGAACTGAAAGTAACTGAAACGAAACAGTTACTTACTTTGATTAAATTAAGTCAAGGCAGTTGCTTTGGTTTATGACTATTCATAGTGGCCTTAGACTATTACTGCACTTTGTCACATGGGAGAGATTTCCTTATCACTACAGGACGTAGAGTGCGTGACTGAATTAACATCATATGAAAGTCAGTGTAAAAAAGCATATGACAACCAACGTAGCCTAGTGGATAAGGCATTTGAATTGGACCTAGGAGACCAGAGTTCAAAATCCTGTCTTTGCTAAGAACTCACTGGTGGACTTAGGCAAACCACTTAGTCTCAGTTCCCCATCTTCAAAAAATGAAAATAATAAATTAATAATAATAATAAATAACATAACTCAAGGGGATTCCTTGAGGATGAACTAGATAGGGATTGTAAAGCACCCTACAAGAGTGCTATAGAAGTGATTAATAATAATATGGCTAAGAAATTACTTTAAAGCTATTATTTGGTTTGATTGTATAACCTTTTCTCCCATATAATCCTCCTGGATGGCCAGCTAAAACAGCAGGGTAGATCCCCGGCACTACCACTAGGAGGCAGACTCTCTGATTTTCTGGAGCATGCTCAGGGCAGATCTAGCCCCTCAGTTTCCAGTCTCTTCTTCATCTGCCTCACTACAGATAGGAAGCAGGCTTACTATCTCCATCCAGGGCAGAGTTTTTTGCACATAAGAATTTTTTTTTTGGTCCCAGGACTTCTTGGGGTGCCAGTGAGACAGAAAGTCCCTCTCTGTTCACCCTCCTTTCTCAGGAAAGGAAAAGTAGAATTCATAGCCAGAGCTCCCCCACCAGTGTGCACGGGAGGTCGGAAAAGTAGATGCAGCAGCCCCCTGACGAGGGTTGCTAACCCCACAGGAATCCTCCCTAACACCGCCAGAAAGGTACCAGTTCACTTCCTGCCCAGCAGGCCGCAGCGGCGGTGAAAGCAAAACCGAAAGCTGGCTGGCCGCGTGGCCTCCAGAAGCTGCACCCTTTCTACGGAGTGCACCCATGGCCCCAGCAGGGGCTCAGTTGAGCCAGCATGAACAACGGCTGAGAAAACTGCACCGGAGCCAGCCCCTCCTGCAAGGACAATGGTGACAACAAGGAGGCCACCCAGGAGGCTGCTGCTGAGACCTCAGAGGTACCCGTAAGTGCCCCACATGTTGTGTCCCCCCAGCTCCAAGCAGACCCCATGCAGGTTCTGTAAGAGACCCTGAAGGAACTAAAAAGAAAAAGTTCCCCTACAAAGCCAGTGGGGAAGGGACATCCTTTCAAAGGCTGGCCCCGGCCTGTGGGCAAAGGGGAGCTTCCCTTCTCAAAGAAGCCGTGCAAGGGATCCAGGCCCTTGGATTCTCTCCACTCCTTGGGGTGGTCTCAGAAGAGGTTTTTTCAGCTCATTCTTCTAAAGAGGAGGAGGGCACTGACTCAGCTATGGCCACAGACTCCAGATCCTCTGCCCCAAAGGGAAAGAAAAAAGGAGGGACACCCCCCTGACAGGGGGTGAAGAGGAAGAGGAAAATTCTGAAGCTATAAACTCAGAGGAACAACAAGTCTCCAAGCAGGGAGATAGCCATTCCTCCCCAGAGGAGGAAGAAATAGAAGAGCCAATATTAGAAACCTCTTCAGAGCCAGACAGAGAATTTCCTTCTAAATACAAAGACCAAATCTCCTAACTAATTATCAAAGCCCTCCACCTCAGAGAGAAGAAGGGAAAACGAGAGTCTTCAGAGGATGAAGCAGAAAGAGAATATTTTCCCTAGGCCTAGATCCAGGAATAAGGGCATGGTCCTAGATAAATCTGATGGGAAAATAATCAAAAAAGAGTGGCAGCTCCCCAATAGGGAATGCAAAATGAATAAGACCCAGGAATCCCTTTATTCCCTCACCAAGACCAAAGAAACCCTCCTAGCCACTCCTAAGGTGGATAGGGATGGGCAAACACGGTTCAGAAGTTCAGAGTTCAGCCCAAACTTGGCCTGGTTGGATGACCGAACCCAAACCCGCCAAACTGAACCTGATTCTGAACTCCAAAACAATCGAACAGTTCGGTCAGTTTGGATCACCTTCGGATGAGTTTGGGTGGCAAAAACATGTTACTGGAAAGCAAAACGTGACAGGGAGGGGGAGTCAGCTGAGGAGCAGACTTCCAGGCACCAGGGGTGGAGAGGCTTGGAGTAGCAGCCAGCCTGCCCAATCACCATCCCTTTTCGCCTCAGACCACTGGCTTCGCAGTCTGCGATTGGCCACGGGCTAGGCTGCACGGAGCCAATGGGGCTTGCGGTGAGGCGGGCGCAGCAAGAAACAAAACTGATTGCCTCCCCCCTTCCCAACACCTTCTGAGCTAGTCACTGTTCCTGAACAGCAGGCGTTTCAGAAGGCTCCCTCTCTCCCAGCAGTTTTTGTTCCTTCCTATTCCTAATCCATTGCCATCCTCCTCCTATTTCACCCATCCAACCCATTTACCTCCATATTATCATTTATTTAGATTATATTAGACAGATTTAGGTGTTGTTTTTTGTTTACCCCTCCCTGTGTTCCCTGTGTTCCATCTTCCTTCCTCCCTCCTCCCTCCCTTGAATCCTTTTCCTCTCCCTCTCTCTATATTCCATCCCTGATTCCCTTCCCCTGTTTTTTTATTCATTTTGAGTAGCATTAGATTGATTTAGGTTTCATTTCAGTTTTGTACCCCTTTCGGTGTTCTTTGTGTCCCCCCACCCCCCATCCCATCTATATAGAGAGAGACAGTCAGATAGATAGATAGTTAGATTAGATTAGAGATAGTAGATAGTTAGCTGAGATATAGATAGTGTTTAGAGATTTAGTAGTGTTTGTAGGAGTAGGCCTTTGTACTTATTAGATAATCCATTTAGTTCATAGTATTAGAATAGTTATAGCAGTTAGATTTAGTGTAGATAGATAGATATATTAGATGAAAAAATTAAATTAAAAAACCAAAAAACAAAAAAACAATATATAAAGGAGGGAGAAATGGAGAAGGGAAGGAGAGGCCAGTCTGCTGCCTGTAGGGGAGGCAATGGGGCACATGCCAGAGGCGGAAGGAACCGTGTTAGGGGAGCGGCAGCAGGCAGCAGCAGTAGCCCGAGCACATCACCGTGCCTCAAACTCAGAAGGCCTGCTTTAGGGCAACAGGCTTCAGCGGCTCAGCGTTGCCTCCTGGCAGTGCCCTCCTCCACTGCCATGCAGGGCACTGGAAGGCATGCAGGACTTGAAGCTGCATCTGTCTCTGTTGCTGCTGGTGCTGGAGCAGGTGCTGGTGTTGCTTCCGATGTTCCTCCAGAGCCACCAGTGTCCCCCACTGTCGAGGCTATCTCCAGCAGTCCAGAGCTGATGGATCCCAACCAGGCTGCTAGAGGCAGGGCCAATTTGGGCAATGTCCGTAGGGAGAGGACTAGCAGCAGCAGCAGCAGCACTAGCAGCAACAGTAGCAGCTACAGAGGGGGGCACAGGGAGAGTGCCAGCAGCATGGCGGGCACGGACAGTCTAGCCTCAGGGTCCCAGTACTTCCCTTCATGGGACATCACCGTGATCGTGGACAGTGAGTCAGAGGCAGACACTAGTGCCACAGAGGAGATGTCTGTAGCTGAGGCGATTGCTGAGCCTCCTCCCAGAGCTATGTCGCCAGTGCCACCAAGTTCTGCCCCTCCCAGCAGCGCTGGCAGCAGTGTGTTACCCAGGGTGGGCCAGAAGGCAGGAGGGGAAAAAAATCCTCAGTCTGGGAACATTTTAAGCTGGTGAGGGCAGATGATTCCAGAGAGGTGCAGTGCACTTTGTGCAATAAGCTGGTGAAGCGCGGACAGGTGCTCACCAACCTTGGGACAACTGTAATGGCGAGGCACCTCAAGGCATGCCACAGTGCTCTGATGCTAAGCTGGAAGGCAGGGAAAGTGGATGCCATCGGGTTCCTGACTGCAGCAGCGGCCAGTCACCTGACTCCTTCAGTGGGCAAGCATTCCGCACCAACTGCTGCTGCCTTTAGCAGCAGGAGCAGTATGGGGGCAGAACAGCAGCACGAGCCTCGCCAGCAGTGTCAGTCCACTATGGAGGAGCTGGGGTGGGGGCAGCTGCCAAGGCCATCGGGTGCTGGAGGGCGGCGTGGCTTCTTTCAGGAGAAAGCCAAGCGCCTATTGGCCAAGATGATTGCGCTGGATGGGCAGCCCTTCTCAATTGTAGATGACAAGGGCTTCCAGTGGCTGATTGGATTCCTGGCCCCCCCAGTTTAAGCTGCCTTCCTGCTCCACGCTGAGTCGGACTGTGGTGTCACAGCTGTACAGGGCTTTGAAGGAGCGGGTGAGGGAGCAGCTGGCAGGAGCTGGGGGGGGGCACTGTCCACTTGATGACCGACCTGTTGTCCTCCAGGAATGCCCAGCACACCTACCTGGCAGTGACTGCACACTGGTGGCAGGACCCAGAGGCAGAGCTTGGCAGTGGCAGGAGAGGGCTTGAAGCAGGTTATAGGTTTGCCCTGCTTCAGTCACATGTAATGGACAGCTCCCACACCTCAAGGAACCTCGAGGCAGTCCTGGCTGCCATGGTGAGGGAGTGGGTCAACGCCAGGTGCGGCCTTCCCGAAGGGGTGTGTGGTCACAGACAACATGGCCAATATACTGAAGGCAGTCTGTGACAGGGGCTTCACAAGCATACCTTGTGCTGCACACACTCTCCATCTTGTGGTCAAGGATGCTCTGGGCTTGGGGGATAAGGGGATTGGGCCAGGCACCCTTAGCTCCCTGGTCGACCGGGGGA
>QEPC01001773.1:956240-969259 GCA_003113815.1 Sphenodon punctatus
CTGCCCTCCTTGGGGTGCTAGGGATGGCAACTAGAAAGACCCTTGATGACACATGCAAATCCTGCCCTCCTTGGGGTGCTAGGGATGGCAACTAGAAAGACCCTTGATGGCATGTGCAAATCCTGCCCTCTTTGGGGTGCTAGGGATGGCAACTAGAAAGACCGTTGCTGGGATGTGCAAATCCTGCCTTCCTTGGGGTGCTGCTAGGGAGGGATGGCTATGGAGAGACCCTGGCTGGCACGTGCAAATCCTGCCCTTATTTGGGGTATGCTAGGTAGGGATGGCAACTAGAGAGTGGAGACCCTTGCTAGGGATGGCTGGAAGTCACATGTTTGGGTTGGGGTGCTGCTCGTGCTTGTGCCTGACTGCTGGAAGAGCCCCCCACACTACAGTACTCTCTCTCTCTGTGGAAGACATCCACTGCTACCCGCTGATGCCCAGTTTGTGCCTGACTGATGCCCACCACCCACGCAGCCACCCTCATGCCAGTGAGCTTGCTCTAATGGATAGAGCCTTAAGTTTCTTGTCCTCAAAGTAAAAATTTTTTTACAAACCTGGAAGCAGCGGCAGCTCTTGCTCCTCCACCACCACCGAAGTTCCAGCAGCAGTGGCAGGAGGAATCTCTTCCTCCACCACTGGCTCCGCCACCTTGGCCTTCCCCCAGGCCCGGTGTTTAATGGTGGTCACCTTCTCCTTTTCTTTTTTTTTTTTAAACAAGCAGCCAAAACCAAAACACACAGTCACCCACCACACCAACACTCACCAACCAGCCAAAACAACACAGCCAAACAATCACAAACAGCCAAAACACACAAACCAAACAGCCAGCCAAACACACTCTCTCTCGCCACACAGCTCCGCATGCACTCGAATTTCTGGTTTCCGGCATGATCACGGGATCTCACAATACCTTTTGCTGAATGCCCGAACCGAACTGAACATGACCGAACCGAACGCCCGAACCGAACCGCGATCTGTTCACAAATCCCTAAAGGTGGATGCTGCTGCAGCCTTTTTGGTCCAGAATTCTGTTTTCCCCATTGAGGGAGAAGGTCATCCCAGGGACCCTAAAGATAAGGGTATCAAGGTGAACCTAAGGAGGAACTTTGAGGAAATCTCATCTGTTATTAAGATGGCTATCATCTGCTCCTATTTTTCTAGCGCCCTAATGACTTTGGTTAGGTGGGACAGGGACCCTCACGTATCCATGAAAATTACCAGGATCCTGGCTGCCTGTATGCTACTAGCCCATACCTTCATAGTGAATTCATCTACAGACATTCTGTGTTGGGCATCCAATGTGACAGCATCCAATGTGGCTGCTCACCGTCACGTATGGCTCAGATCATGGAAAGGGGACATTACAGCCCCAAACACCCTGGTTGGGGACCCTTTCCAGAGGACTAAATGATTTAGAGTATGCCTGGATAAAGTCCTGGCTGATGCTTCTGATAAGACCAAAACCAGACCCTGCAGAGTTTTGGCATCTTAAAAAAGTCTTTTTGCCCCTTCAGTTCAGACTATTCAGTGGCAGGTGACACCAGAAGATCATATTATGTTCACAGGGGAAATTCTCAGAGAAACAAACCCAGATGGTACAGACAAAAAGGAGCAGGAGCTCATCAGTCAAAACAGGCCAGGGCGCTTCCTGCTCCAAAACCAACGGATGACTACATATCCTTGCAAGAGCAGGACCCACCTGCCCTAGGAGGCAGGCTACAACTGTTTGCAGAAAAATGGCAAGCAGCAACATGAGATACATGGTGTAGCAGGGTGTGTGTCCCCCAGGGCCGCTGGGATGTCTCTTAGGGGAATTAGCTCACCCCCTGCAACGCGGTGTCCGCCTCGAGCCAAGGCGGAACACCCTCCTTCCAGACAAGGGGTACCCTCTTTGGACACAACACTCACAGTCCAGAGGGTATTTCAAGTCTCAGCATCTTTACTGGACACTTCCCTGTGTCCTGTGTACCTGGGCTGCTGGCTCGTCTTCCTGCACCCTACAGCGCCGGGTTGGTCTCTCCAGATCTCAGGAGCAAGGCACCAACAACCCCTCAAATTCCATACAGCCAGGCCTTCGATCCCCAGGCCCTGGCCAAGCCTTCCCCAGGCTAGAGGGTCCCTCTTGGGCACAGCCTCCTGCAATACGTGGGTGCTATGCTGTCCAGGGTCAGCACCCTGGACAGCGAAGACCACACAGGCTTACAGGGAGATATTACCTCTTTGGCTCCCTGGCAGAGACTGAGTTCCCCACGCAACCTTCCTTTCTTATATAGGCAGAGTGGGCGTGGCCAGGCCTAAACGCCTCACAGCCTTAAAGGGCCATTACCCTGCCCACTCTGTCCTGGGGGTTTCTCAGCCTGTTAACCCCACAAGCTCTTCCCCAACTCTGGGGTTGGCCCTGCCACACCCCTATGTGGGTTCAGCCCTCTGGCTGACCCCCTCAGCCCCCCTGGACTGCTCCCTGCTACACATGGGTCCTTTGCACAATCCAACTGGATTATACAATAGAATTCTCTCAATCCCCACTAAATTATTTGTGTGCCTCTTCAGTATCCCACAATCCAGAAAAACACGCAGCAATGCAGGCAGAGATAGACATGCTTCTATCCATTCAAATCATACAGCCCATGCCTCACGAGGAAGAAAACAAGGACTCTACTCCATATTATTGCTCATCCCCCAAAAATTAGAGGAATGGCGGGCAGTACTGGATCTCAAAATCTTAAACCAGTTGATTTGAGTGCAGAGATTCAAGATGGAAATCCTTCATTCCATCCAGCTCGCAATCTTCAAGGACGAGTGGTTGACTTCCCTGAACCTCAAGGAAGCGTATCTACATATACCCATCCTGCCATCTCACAGGCGATGGCTCAGAATCACATAACTCACAGTACACAACCCTGCCATTCGGTCTCTCCACCTTCCCGAGAACCTTCATGAAGATTCTCATTTCCCTCATTGCAAACCTCTGAAAATAGGGGCTCAAGATCCATCCATATCTCGACGACATCCTCATCAGATCACCGTCCAGAGACAAAGCAATAGAGGGTGTGCACAAAACGATACAATATCTACAAGAATGCGGCTTCATAGTCAACTTCAAAAAGAGTCACTTGATGCCTGCACAATCTCTCCAACACCTCTGGGTGATCCTGGACACCAACAATTACAAAGTGTTCCTCATCACACAGAGATGAGAGAAACTGCTCAGCCTTCTACATCAAATCAGCTCACACTGCAAGGTGCACCTAAAGACACTCACCAGCCTCTTAGGACTCATGATATCCTACCTGGGAATTCTGCAATGAACCAGGTTCCATGCCAGACCCTTACAGAGCTTGCTATGCCCATGACAACTTCCTAGCAACCTAGCAGAGGGCAGAAACCCATGGATAGAGGTACCCATGAAACTGAAGGAATTGTTTCATTAGTGGACAGCAGGGAATCGCTTCCAGTCCAGGGTTCCCCTATCAGACCCAGAAGGATCACAGTAACCATGGACGCGAGCCTACATGTGTTGGGAGCTCACTCCCAGCAACATTCCATACAAGACAAGTGGTTACAATGGGAGCGCAAACACCACATCAACTGGTTAGAACTGCAGGTGATCTACCTAGCCCTAAAGGGTCTAGCTCAGAAAATTCGAGGGAAACATGTCCTTGTCTACATGGTAGCAAAGGCGTACATCAACCACCAGGGAGGCTCTCAGTCGGAATCCCTACATCTTCAAGCATCAGTCTTGATCCAGTGGGCAGAACACAATCTGCAATCCCTAGTTGCAGTTCATATCAAGGGGGTAACGAATGTACAAGAAGCCTGGCTGAGCTGAGAGATGATGGATCCAGGGGAATGGCCCCTCAGCCAGAAAGCATTCGAGATTATAGTTCAGACCTTCGGCCATCTGGTGACGGATATGTTCGCAGCAACAAACAATGCAAAAAAACAACGCTTCATCCGGGAGATCATCGAGCAGTGACATTTGATGTCCTGAACCAGCCCTGGCCTCGAGGTCTCATGTACGTCTTCCCTCCATTCCCACTCATAGGGAATAGAGGGAAGGCTCTGGAGGGAAGGCTCCCACTCAATAGCCAAGATCAAGAAGGAGAGAGACACTATGATTCTGCTTTCCCCCTACTGGCCAAGTCGACCATGGTTCGTGGCTCTGCAACACCTGAGTCCGCAGCCCCCTCTCCATCTCTCAGAAGAACCTGATCTTCTGTCCCAGCCCTGGCCTCGAGGTCTCATGTACGTCTTCCCTCCATTCCCACTCATAGGGAATACAGGGAAGGCTCTGGAGGGAAGGCTCCCACTCAATAGCCAAGATCAAGAAGGAGAGAGACACTATGATTCTGCTTTCCCCCTACTGGCCAAGTCGACCATGGTTCGTGGCTCTGCAACACCTGAGTCCGCAGCCCCCTCTCCATCTCTCAGAAGAACCTGATCTTCTGTCCCAAGGACCCCTCCTTTACAACAACCCAGACCTCCTGAAACTAACAGCCTAGGGACTGAACGGAGAGCCTTGAGCAATCTGGGATATTCGAGACAGGTGCTGGATACCATGCTGCAATCCAGAAGACCAGCCACCAAGGGACCTGGGCCACCTTCACCCGCTGGTGCAAGGGCAAGAGCATTAGACCCACTAGATCCCCCATTAGGGCAGTGCTAGAGTTCCTCCAGGAAGGACTAGACAAGGGTCTGAAACCCAACACTCTTCAAAGACAGGTAGCAGCCCTTAATAGTGTGCTTTGCACAGTGCAGTGGGTCAGAGTCTGCTAGAGTTCTTTCTCCTTCAGTGACCCACCGATTCTCCTCGTGGAATCTAAACTTGATGTTGATGGCCCTCACCAAGGACCCCTTTGAACCGCTCTGGGAGGTCTTCCCTTTTACTATCTCTCCCTTAAACTGGCCTTCTTGATAGGGATCACATTGACCAGGAGAGTTTCCAAAGTTAGTGCCCTTTCTATTGACCCAGCCTTCTGCTCCTTTAAGGAGTCTTCAGTAACCCTCAGGTTGGACCCAGATTTCTGTCCTAAGGTGGACACTTGCTTTCACCAAGAGCAGGATGTTGTACTTCCATCCTTTTGCCCCACGCTGACCCACCCAAAGGAATGGGTCTGGCACAAACTAGATGTTGGTAGGGCAGTAAAGGTATACTTTGATAGGACAGGCCCTTTCAGGAAATCTTCAGTCCTCTTTGTGGCACACAACCCTCAATGCAGGGGCCTTTGAGCATCCAAAGTGGTAATTGCGCGCTGGATGTCCCTCTGCATTTCAGAGGCATGCAAAGCAGAGGATAAGTCTCCTCCGCAAAAAATATTTGCCCACACTTTAAGAGGGGCAGTCACCTCTCAGGCCTTTAGGAATGCCGCCTCGTATGCAGAAATTTTCCGAGTAGCCACCTGGGCCAGATACATTCACCAGACACTATAAAATCTCTGGGTCCATACATTCACCAGACACTATAAAATCTCTTTGCAGAACTCAGCCAACTTTGCGAGATGGGTACTCCAGGCGGTTCCATCATTCCAGGGCCATCCTCCACCAGACATTTCCCCCTCTCCCCTCTACCTCCCTCTGGTTGAATTCTTATACCTAACACTGCTATACAGTTATACCTATACACTGCTTTGGAATGTCCCTGCTGTTTTAAGTGGCCATCCAGGAAGATTATACGGAAAATAGGAAAATTGGGTTCTTACGTGGTGAATTTTCCTTCTATGGATAATCCTCCTTGATGGCCAGTTCCCACCCAGAGTGAAAGTGAACTGGGGGTGGGGGGTGGGGCGGGGAGGGCTGAACAAGCGCTCTCTTATGCAAATCGCTCCAAGACACGTGTTAGCCCACACCCTGTTGGTCACGGTTGCCTGTTTTTGGGACTTGGTGTCAGTTTTTCCCCTATTTGTTCTCACGTTCAATGTTCTTTTTCCTTAGCATAAAAGTTTGAGTTCAGATCTGTAGTGTTAGTCTCCAGTAGTTCCTAAGTCCTCACTTACTCTGAGGGGCTAGATCCCCACTGAGCATGCTCCAGAAAATCAGAGCGTCTGCCTCCTAGTGGTAGTGCCAGGGATATTATCCTGCTGTTTTAACTGGCTGTCCAGCAGAATTATTCATAGAAGGAAAATTCACCAGGTAAGAACACATTTTTCCTATTTGTTTCTGGGTCATGGAAACAACCCAGTTTGTGGCTTTTAATGCCAAGTTTTTCCAAGCGAGGCTAAATGACCCACTGAATTTGAGTTTACCACCCACTAAATCTAGTGAGTTTACCACTTGCTAGACTCTAACCTTAATTATTTAGTAAATAATACCAACCTGAAATGCCTGGTATTAAATAATAAATAATAAAATTTGCCTGTGTTTTCCTATAAAACATAATATTTGTTTTTATTAATATTTCAATATTATTTAACAATAATATTTCCTTTATAAATGAGCAATTTGAGAGCGAGCAGTTATGATGCAGATATAGTTAGGATTGGGAAGATTGTTACAACAAACAGATATATGTAAAACCAAAAACTATTACTATTAATGTGCTCTCCATGTTCAGCAAGAATGGGAATGTTTGTAGGCATTCACAAACCAGATATTTCTAGAATAACAATAACAGTCATCTCCTGAGGCAGGGAAAATAAAAAGAAAAGGAAAAAAGAATGGGTGAGGGGTGATATTAACAATGGGAGTAGAGTTCAGGAGAAAGGCAAGAGGCAAGAGAGTAACACTAGAACTTACTAACAAATCAGACTGGGGGGGCGGGGATAATGTAATAGAGACTGTAACAGGAGAGACATAAAGAAGGAACTACCCATAGTGAATTACTTTGCAGTGTTTGTTGCCAACGGCTCATAACAAGTGCAAGCAGTTTGGATAGGGCAATATTAGTACCAAAGGCGTTTAAGCAGATCTCGTCCCCTTGTAAAAATGGGTGCTTTTGATTCCCCCCACTCCCCATTCATTGCTACATGTAAGCATTTGCTGCCCTGGGAAAGTGAAATTCAGCCAATAAAACGAGCCAGCTTGGGATAAGCCTCAAAATCAAACAAAGCCATTTCAGGGGTACCTGACTCCTGCAACTAAACTTCTAACATGTCTTCTACCTGCAGTTCCAAGCCTAAAGATCTTCTCTACTTGGTCCTAGGGAGATTGTCATGAGAAGACTATCTCTTTAAGAACCACACTTGTTTATCCATTCTTTATAGCCTTGCAGACATACAAGTGATTACATTTGCCATGACAGGACCAGTTTTCATTAGACAATGAGAAAGAGTCTGGAAAAAACTTCTAACACATTTATCTTCTTTTACCATAAGACCCCTAACATAAGAGTCCATCAAACACCACAATTATAAGTCTTCAGCCTTACCAAGGCAGAAGTTTACCTCTTCCTGAATCAGTCCAAACCCATGCTTTCTTAAACTGCGCTCACTGCAGCCTCTAATTCTCACCCCAGCTGGGGCCAGTTCCAGGCAACCGTAAACTGTGCAACTGCTAGAGTGCCCCAGAGCCCCCCCCCCCAATTAATGGAGTCCATGAATAAACTTGAAACGACAACATGAGTATGAGAAACAATAGTGCAATATATATTTTATTATAAAATTTGTATGCTGCCCCCTCCTTGAGGGGGCGGCATACAAAAGCATCTCAGGGTGGCTAACAACATATTAAAACAGATTAAAAAACAACAATAATACAATTAAAAACCCCACAGTAAAACAAATTACCCCCTACTGCACCCTAACCCAACCCACCCAGCCCATCTCCCTCAGGAAAGGCACAGCGGAACAGACAGGTCTTACATTGTCTATGGAAAGAGGGGAGGTCGGTGGTCAGGCGGACCTCCGATGGGAGGGAGTTCCACAGCCACGGTGCGGCCACGGAGAACGTCCTCCGCAAGGGCGACACCCGAGAAATCCAGGGAACCTCAAGGAGGGCGCCCCCGGCTGACTGCGGAGGCCAATCCAGGATCCGGCGGGTGAGGTGGTTCTGCAGATAGGCTGGGCCCAGGCCATTTAGGGCTTTAAAGGTCAACACCAACACCCTCAATTGGACCCGGAAGACTATCGGCAGCCAGTTCAGAAAGTGAAGCACCGGTGTAATGTGCTTGTGTCGGCCCGTCCCCGTTAGGAGACAAGTCACCGCCTTCTGCACCAGTTGCAGTCTCCAAACCAGCACCAAGGGTAGCCCCACGTAGAGTGCGTTACAGCAGTAACTGTAATAAAGGTAATAAAATCATGGACGATTGTGGCCAGATGCGAGTCTGAGACATACGTCCGAAGCCGACGCACCAGATGTAATTGGCAAAATGCCCCCTTCACCACAGCCGCCACCTAGACATCCAGGTGGAGCTGCGGGTCCAGGAGCACCCCAGACTCTGAACCTGAGATACCAGGGCAGGACGGACCTCATCAATGATGGGGGTCACCACCACCCCGGCCTTCCCCACAACCATCACCTCTGTCTTGTCAGGATTTAACTTCAGGCGGCTCACCCTCATCCAATCCCCCACAGCAGTCAAACACCAGGTAAGCACCGAGACTGCCGGGCCTGAGTCGGATGAAAAAGAGCGATATAGCTGGGTGTCATCATCATATTGATGACACCATACGCTAAACTTCCTAACAACCTCCCCCAAAGGCTGCATATACACATTGAACAAGAGAGGGTTCTCAGGATAGAACCCTGCGGGACTCCACATGTGAGGCCCTGGGAAGAAGATGAAAAATCACACAGGACCACATGTTGGGTTCTCCCAGCCAGGAAAGAGCAGAACCATTCAAAAATGGTTGCGGTCCCACGAATCCCTGCATGGTCCCACAGCCGAGTCACCAACAACTCATGATCAACAGTATCAAATGCAGCCAAGAGATCTAACAGGATCAACAGGGTCGAACGACCCCGGTCCAACTCACGGGAGAGGTCGTCAACCAAGGCCCCAAGCACAGTCTCTGTGCCATATCCCAGATGAATATTGGCCCACAGAGCCTCAAACATTGGGAACTCAGGCATATGGAGGCTCTGTGGTGATTCAGAAGTAGGCAGCCAATACATGGGGTCCATGAGTAAACTAGTATTAGCAATATGAGTATCCCCTATGCCCCAACATATCCCCTATGTCCCATCGCAGACCCTGAGCTCAGCCAGGAGCAGTGTCTAGCATGTACCATTGGTTCATACAGCAAGAGCACAAAGAGGGTGTTCTCGGGAGCAGTTATGAAACTCCCTTCCCCTAGAGGTTCACCAAAGCCCAAGTCCCAGCATTTTTTGGAAGCAATGTGAGAACTTTTTATTCAGCCAAGAATTTGGCGACCGGGGATAAGATTATGGGGAGGCTGTGGGTAGGGGACTTTTAAATGGACTTTTAAATGGTTTCAAGTATTTATTTTATATGCTACAACCCTTAGGGAAAAGGTGGGATATAAATTGAAATAAATAAACAAATAAACCACATGAGTCTGCAATGCAGAGAGCCTTGAACCCTGAATGGGATATCATGTTTAACTAAACGTCAAAAATTAAGGTTGTAACATTTCCCCAATTCCAATGGGTGAGTCAGTGCATCCGTTAAGCATTTCTATGTTAGGAGAGGGTCCACACAAAAATTTTGGACAGGGCCCTAACTTCTCTGGACCTAGCACTGCCCCCAGCCCAACAGGTCAATTTTAATCAGTCAGGTATATATACACATAAGCATGGGAAGCAGGGATGTAGCTAGATATTGGAATGGGCCCTCCTGACTCTTTCTCAGCAGCATGAAATGCTGAGCATGGGCACCTCAAACTTGTGGGCCCCAGTGCAACTGCACCATCTGTTCCTATTATAGCTACACTCTTGCAGTGAAGTGCTCCATCAACACATGGGGAGTTGCACAGTTTGCACATACCTAGATCCACCCTGATTACAGGGCAAGTAGTAATTCTTAAAGCAATAAAAAAGACTGGTGGACAAAGAGAGAAAGAGCACATGCCAGATCGAACTTACCAAAGCGCAGACAGATCTCAGAAGAGAACAGCACAGAACAGTAGCCACAATGCTACCCACATTAACCGAGTCCTCCATGGTCCCCAGAGCAGGCTGTAGCTTGGGTGAGGGGAATTCAGAGGCAGAACGCTGGGCTCAGGGATGCACTAGGTGAGCCCTGTCCCTGGAAAGGGCATCCACTCAGTCCAAACCACTTCACACCTGGAAGTCCAAGATAATGGGAGACCTGCTATCACTGACAGTCAAAAGCATCTTCTTGTCTTGAAACAAAATCTCCACCACCATCCCTTTAGATTTCCCTTTACAGCCACAGGGCTTAAACCAACCCAGAAATATTGCCTTTCACATCAAGGTGGTTGCCACCACCATCCCTTTGTCAGAATGATTTCTCCACTGGGTACTATTTGCAGCTGCACAAGTGATTCTCTGTGGAACACTCCTTTCTATATGGTCCTTCTTGTTCTGCTGGCACCAGGAGCATCAACAGATACCCTGCAGCTCCTTGTTCCCCTTTAGATCTGAATGGCAGAGGCTTATTGACTTAGATTTAAGTGCTAAAATCTTGGCCATTCAAGACAGCCCCCCCCCCCCTCCCTTTTCAGGAACTTCCAACAGACTGAGTATTCAGTCTGACTTCAGCTGTCACAGTTCTCCCATCTCTCACTCCCAGAATGAGAACACAGCAAAGGAAAAAAATTACACAAAGACAGAGTCTCTAGGATGCAGCCTAGCTAAGAAGCCAGAGGAAGTGAGTGTGTGAGCATCTTCAGTTAGGGTTTTAAGTTAACAAATGAGACAGTGGGTGTCTTTTGACGCAATGGTAATTGGGTGCTTATGATGTTTGCCATGTGACCGTGCATTGTGTCTAAACATCGTCACTATTTTTGGCCACGGGTCTGCCCCCGTTCGCCTCCCATTAACCCCTTGTTGGTTGCACGGATGTCTCAGGTGCGGCAGTTGAGTGTTTTCTCTCTCCTCGTGATTAAAGTTGTGTCTAAAGACATTGGGTAGTGTGTTCACAGCCCTTTCTGGTCTGTCTGCCCCAGTTCTTCCCTGTCTGCCACAAATCTTCTACTCCGCACCACTGCCAAGCAGCTTGTTCCTTGCTGCACACTGTCTTTGTGCTCTCCCAAAGCACCGGGGATGGGGGGTGGGCTGAGCAGTGAAGAATGAGATGTTTAGCTGCAGCACAAAATGGAGGATTTGGGACAGACCTGACCACTTTTCTGCATGGACTATAACTCCCATAAGTCCATGGCAGTGCTTCTGCAAGGAGAGCTTCTAGTGTGAGTGGCAGGCAGGACCCCGATTAGCCCTTGGACATGGAAAGGGCTGAGAGACGTACTGCAACATATTAAACACAGGGAAACACGCATGGCTATACAAAACGGTGTCAACGAACATTCACACACCTAAAGGCAGCCAGTAGCCCACACCAGATGGTTGTCCACCTACCCGTTTGTTAGGTGTTCACTCCCAATGGCCACATGGTCACCACCCACCAGACATACAGCCCCCACTCACACGCAGGGTCCCGGAGCACGTAAAGCTCATCATGTGGGGTGGGCGAATGCGGGCTAATGTGTGCCCACATGTCTGAGTCCCGTCAATGAGGTTGCGTGGGGGTCTGCCAGCACCTTAGCCTCGCAGGCAAAAAGCCTAGGCATAACCACTTTTGGCCCCTCTCTCCACTCTTGCTCTCACTGATGGGCATGTAACATCTGTCTTAAAAACCCAATATGCCATTTTCAAACATGTGTTCTCCAAGCCGGATGTGCCTGACACTTGTTCCTTCCCATCCATTGCATTCTCTGTAACCACTTGAAGGATTAAAATCTCTGGGGCCATGGCTCAAACTGACAGCCAGGCAACAACCAGCACCACTACAACCACTGAGCAATCTCAGTCACTCTCCTTCTGCTGATCCACCTGTCATCGTTTCGTTCCCTGGACCCTTTCTATGAGAAGAGCAGAAGGTCCAATATGCCTTAGTGAAGTGCTACAGAAACAAAGTGGTGTTCCAAGAGATCTTGATGGTGCTGCAGTGCTATAAGTGTGGCACGAACCAGTGCCGGGAGTGAGTCAAAGGTTGGGAAAATGGGTACAAGAAGATCCGGGACAGCTTCGCCTCTGGCCATGGGAGGCAAATATCGCTGTATTACGAGCTCTTTGACCAGTTCCTGTGCGGATGGAGTCAGAGGTGGCTCCCCCCCCCCAGGAATTTTGGGGCACTGCCTCCCTAGCACTGTGTGGGACCCCCCCACCGCTAAAAAAAAACACCAAAAAAACCGCGCCATCACCGCCGCTTCTGACAGCAGCAGCAGCAGCCTCTGACTTCTGCTTCAGAGGCTGCTGCTGCTGTCAGAGAGCTCCCTTCTGGGAGCCGCTCTGAAAGTGGGTCCCAGAAGGGACAAAAAGGCTGAGCTGCTCAGCCGCCCAAACCGCGTTTTCTATTGAAAACGCGATTTGGGTGGCTGAGTCCCTCAGTCCACAGCATGCATAGGACGTGCTGTGGAGGGAGGGGCTAGCCTTTTCCATTGCGCCTAATGGGTGCAATGGAACCTCTCACCTGGGTGCTTGATGGAAATGCCCAGGTGAGAAGCTTTGGGCCGGGCGACTGAGGCAGGGACCAGTGTGCATGTGCGCTCCTCCTTGCCTCAGCCGCACATGCTCAGGGACAAGGCTGGTGGTGTGCTGTTGTGCTCTCCCTCTCTCATGATTCAAACGGCGCGCCGCCAGCCTCAGCCGCTTCCCTGACGCTGACGCTCTCCCCCCCACAATCTGATGCTCAGAGCGGCGGGCGGGGGGGAGAGGGAGCAGCAAGGCAGGGAACTTTTTTGTTTTGTTTTTAGCTTTTAAATTGCCCGCGCATCCTGGCTCCGGAGGAGCAGGACACACGGGCAATTTAAAACAAGGTAAAGTCCCTCCCTCCTCTGCCTGCAGCCTGGGCCGCCGGGGACCGCCGGAGCAGCAGCCAGGTAAGTGATCCCTCCCCCCAACCCTGCTCTCACCCCTGAGGGTCCCCCCACCCCCTGAGGGTC
>QEPC01001773.1:969504-985046 GCA_003113815.1 Sphenodon punctatus
GATCTTTAGGTGTGTTCACAATGCTGGAAATGGGATGCTTTTTAGATCCTGAGATGTAACTGTGAGTCTGGCGATCTTTAGGTGTGTTCACAATGCTGGAAATGGGATGCTTTTTAAATCCCGAGATGTAACTGTGAGTCTGGAGATCTTTAGGTGTGCTCACAATGCTGGAAATGGGATGCTATTTAGATCCTGAGATGTAACTGTGAGTCTGGCGATCTTTAGGTGTGGTCACAATGCTGGAAATGGGATGCTTTTGAAATCCTGAGATGTAACTGTGAGTCTGGTGATTCATGGGCCTTGAAATTCCCCCCCAACACACACACACACGCACACACATACACACACACAGAGCAGAGGGCAAGAATACTGCTTCAGAAGGGACTTCTGAAGCAGGGATTGAGGTCCCTCCAACATACATGCAGCAAGTAACCTCTGCTGCGTGTGTGTGTGTGTGTCTTTGCTAAAACTGCTTGTAAGTGAGGTTTAAGGTTGTTTGCCTGCTTTTAAACCTGGCAGAGAAGGTGATTATAACCTGCCTAACCTAACTGAAATTGCTTGATTAAGTAATGTAATGTCCATCCAACATTAACCCTTGGAACTCCTTGCTGCTGGGTTATGCCGCCCACCGTCGCCCTGGCTCCGCCCACCGTTGCCCACCGGCCCACCGCCGGCTTTTTACTGCCCCTCCAACCTCAAAACCCACCAGCCGCCCCTGGATGAAGTCATCCTTGCATCCCGCCTGTATAGCTGCACCTTTGCAAGGGGCCAGAAGCAGATGGATATGGCTTCCCCACTGCCTGCTCCTGCTACAACTACTCTGGCTCCCACTACGGAAGCCATAACCACAGGCAGACATCCCTCCATGTCCATCCCTGCCCCAGAGCTAGCCCAGGTTGATGCGGACATGGACACCATGACTCTCACAGTGTATCCTTTTGAACTCAAAAGCCAGCCCTTGTTCGAGGACCCACCTGAGGTTCTGGTCAAGAGTTCGAAGGGCCTGGATGTCACCTTTGTAGAGGAGGCAGTGGAGAAAAGTAAGTTAATGCACCTGTGAGGTGTGTGTGTGTGTGAGTGTTTGCATTTACACAGCTAAATGATGAGCACTCCCAGCACAGCACTCCCAGGTTCAGCACCTTAGCCCCTAGGCTACCCTGACTCTCATTGGATACTGTACACCTCCCTCCAAACATTTCATAAGCTTTGGCAAATATGCCCTGCCCCCTCATGCATGCACACAGTCTTTCTCACACACACTCAAGTCCAGTCTTTCTCTCTCTCACTCACACACACACACACACACACCCAAGCCCCGCTTACATGAGAAAGTAAAAATAGACACACTCTTGGGGTGATCAAAGCAACATACACAGAAAGAACACATGTAACATATATATTCCTGACTTGAATACACAACATCCAGCAAATAGGCTTGTGTTTACTATTATTTAAATCACAATGAAAAAATCTATATATTCATAACAAAGGCTTACATGTAAAAAAGGATGACAACGTGTGTGCTTTTCAGCCCACAGCTTCTCCTTGTTAGCGTTTTGCACTATACAGAAAGCAGATTTGAGGGACTCTCTGACCCAACTTTAATCTTTGGGACCTACAAAAAGAAGGGTAAAGTTTTTCAGCACTGTACCTTTGCTAAGAATTATATTTTACCAAAGGGGCTGCTTATTTTCAAAATGTTTCTCATACAACCATTTTTGCCCCTGCCCATGACTTAAAATTTCATTGTGTTGTGCTGTCAATACACAACACAATGTACTTGTGTATTTGTGTATATCAATTGAGCGAAAGGAAGATACAGGAAGAAAGTCTAAATTCTTCCAGGAAGGAACACCTTAAACAAAGTTACTTTTGGCTTAGCACCATTGTTGTCCAGGGGGCAGGGGGGAAGTTAATACAGTAGCTACTCATCCCTCTTCTTAATACAGTAGCTACCTCATCCCTCTTCTCAATGTAGTCTGGACATGGGGTTAAGTGAGGTGTTTGGAGTATGTGTTCATTAAAGGGATTAGAAGCATTTTAAGTTATCTTTATTGCACGGCGTAATTCCATTATAATTGATCGGCGTCAGGGGGCAAGCTCTGCCACAGTAACCCCCTTGGAAGAGCAAGGCATTTGGCGTAGGTATTTGCCCTATATTAGGGCATAGGGGGTAGAGGCTGTATTAAGCTCATAATCCATATTCCATATTGCTGTGATTCTTATGATTTTCCTTGAACATCTAGTCGTGACTGGCGGCTGGGGGCGAAGCAGCCAGACAACCAAACTAATCAACAAACTAGAATTGGCCATTGAAGTAGAATGGAGGTTAATGTCTGGTGACTAGATGAGGTGGTCATTGGTTAACATCAGTCAATGGTCTCACCTTGGCCTTACCTTGAGCTGATATTAAATGGGCATCTGGACCAGTATTTGTTGCTGGCATATATCAACTGCTGTATATGAAGACCATCATATTTCATATTTTGTATATGTTATTGTTGTTGTGTGTTTTGGGTGTTATGTGTTTTGTTTTGGGTGTTGGGCCACGGCGAGAGCCAGTGCCTTAATAAATATTTGATTTGATTTGATTTGTTATCTTTAAGGTGCCCGCATGTGCTCTTTTCAGCCCACAGCTTCTCCTTGGTAGTGTTTTGTACTATACAGAAAGCAGATTTGGGGGACTCTTTAACCCAGCTTTAAATTTGGGACCTACAAAAAAAAGGGTAAAGTTTTTCACCACTGTACCTTTGCTAAGAAATATATTTTACCAAAGGGGCTGCTTATTTTCAAAATGTTACCCATAAAGCCATTTTAAAAATGCTTTGACCATTTTATTTTTTACATTTTTTACCATTTTGGTGTCATGTCTAGCACTGGTTGTCAGCTTCAACACATCTGCTACACATAAGGCGAAAACAGACTTCTAGGGCATTCTTATCTTCGTGTCTAGCTGAAACTATGTAGCGTTAGTGGGAGAGAGCTCCCCCCCTTCTCATCTTTAAAACAGATATTTTTTTTTAAATGAACAAAATCCCCATTTTAAGCTATTTCAAATTCTTACATTTTTACATGTAAGCCTTCATTATGAATGTATAGATTTTTTCATTGAGATTTAAATAATAGTAAACACAAGTCTATTTTCTGGATGTTGTGGTCTCAAGTCAGGAACATATATGTTACATGTGTTCTATGTATGTTGCTTTGATCACCCCAAGAGTGTGTCTTTTTTTTACTTTCTCATGTAAGAAAAAGAATTGGACAGAATGAATAAAGAAAAAATTGTTTTATTTCCAAAATTCTTTCTTAAGCATACAGTTTGTGTTCTAATTTCTAACTACACCACATGATCCAGGGGGCAAATGTCCCAACCTACCTTAATTTGAATTGTGTTTCTTACAAGCCTTTATATACACATGTACTTAATACCACCATTATCCTTTGAAAACTGCTGCATACCCACCAAATACACCTGCCATTGTGCATCCACCCCAGAAACAACAGTTTTGTTTCTTTTAAAATGTTTACATGTAGGTTTGTGCAGGGTGTAAGCATCCTGGTGAAAGCCATAAAACAACCTCATTCTTATTCAAAGAATTACTGTGTTGCTTTGCAGCCTGAAAAAGATGGTTCACCCCTCCAAAACTGCCAGCTTCTCTTGGAGAGTAACAACGCCTCATGATTCTAACATAGGGTGATTTCAGACGTTACGAGATCACGGTGAACCACACTGAACCACGCTCAACCCCCCCGCGGGGCCAAAGGGCCCGGAACGTCTGAACGGCGTGCGCCAGATGTTCATCACGCTCAATACCCACATGGGGTCAGTTTCAACCACGCTTCCCGGGCTAGCCGGGGGAAGGTCTCGGGAAGCGTGGTCAAACCAACCCCCACAGGGAACCAAGCAAAAGTAACGTCTGGACGCCAATCCCCCAGCGGAACCAAAAAAATGGAGCCCCGGCCGGGGACGAGGCACGCAGCGTCGCTGCCAGGCAACCAGCACCAACACAAACACCGGAGGGAGATTTAAAGCGAGAGCAGCAGCAAGCAAGCGTGGCGGGATGGAGCGAGGAGGGAAGCGGAAGAGACCGGAGGCACGAGCAGCGACAGCGGCGGCACAGGAGGCGGAGGACGTGCAGCCAGGCCCAGCGATGCAGGCGGAGGGGGCACAGGTGCAGGAAGGGGGCACACGGGAGCACCCGACCAGGGAGGCGCCCCGGGAACACCAACCACAGCTGCAGCCGGGTCGCGCCGCCCCGGGGACAGCGGCCGGAACAGGCCCACAGGAGGCACCCAGGAAACGGGTAAGGGCACCCACTGGGAGGGGAACAGGGGGCACAGGGGAACCCCCTGTGGAGGGGGCCGGGGGGACCCCGGGCGGAAGGCAGGGGGGCAGGGGGACCCCGGGCGGAGGGCAGGGGGGCAGGGGGCCCCCGAGAGGGCCCACACCCTCACCCAGCAACCAACCACCCCCCTTCCCCCCCCCAGACACGAAAGTCGGCCCGGGCGGACGAGCCCCAGGAGGAGCCCGGCCCCCGGCCCCTGGAGGCGCACCCCCAGGAGGAGGTGGAGGAGGAGCACAGGCAGGTGCAGCAGGAGCTGCACCGGGAGGAGGAACAGCAGGGGCCCAGCCGGAGGAAGGCCTATCACAGAGGGGGACAGTGGGGCCTCCAGGAGACCCGGGACTTCATACGGATCTGGGGGACCCTCGAGTACCAGGTGGAGCTCGCAATAAACCAGCGCAACGAGCATGTCTACCGGGACATCGTGCGCGACATGGAGGCGGCGGGGCACGAGCGCACTGTCAACCAGTGTCGCTCGAAGGCCAAGGAGCTCAAGAGGGGGTACAAGGCCCTCAAGGACAATAACAGCCGCTCCGGCCACGGGGCCCGCACCGCCCCCTACTACGATGCCCTGGACCGCATCCTTCACATGAAGGGCTCCATAGTTGCCCCACGCCTGGTGGGCAGCGCTGTGGTCCAGGGCAGGGAGCGGGCCGAGGTACCCCCTCCCCTCGCCGCCCGCCCGGTAGACACGAGCTCAGGGGACCCCCACCCCCAGGAGGACCACCCGGGACCCGCAGAAGCCCCAAGGCCCCCCCCCAGCAGCAGCCCGGAGACATCCCAACGCCGGGCCGGCCAGGCGGAGTCGGAGGTCGGCACCTTCACCACCCTCAGCCAGTGGTCCCAGGGGGAGCACTCCCAGGGTGAGGCGCCGGCCTCCGAAGGCTCGGAGACGGACATAGAGGGTAAGCGGGCCCCCAGGGCAAGGGGGGGCACGACCAGGGGGCCGGTGGCAGGGGCGGGGGTGGGGGCCCTGCTGCAGGGGCCACAACCAGCCCCCTTCACCCGCTCCCCCCTCTCCCGCCCGCAGGACATGGGGAGCCCCAGGACCGGGCCAGCGAGACGGTGCAGGCCCCCGCGGAGGGCACAGGAGAGCAGGTGCCGGACCCAGGTAAGGCGGGAGGGCTGGGATTGCGGGAGGGCCCCCCGGGCGCCAGCCCAGGGGGGCCTCTGGCCTCAGTGGGGGAGGGGGGGCAGGGGGCCCCGGGACCCGACCCCGCTAGGGGACAGGGCCCTGCACTGACCCACCCGCCCATTTCCACAGGGCAGCCCCCGCGCGCGGCGCCTCCGCCGGCCGCGGCCCCAGCCCAGCGGATGCGGGAGTACCGGGCGCGGGTCCGCAGGCGCAGGGAGGAGCAAGCGGAGGACATCGTCCGCAGGGCGGAGGAACAGGGGGAGCGCATGATCGCCTCCGTGGACCGCATGGAGGCGGCCATAGAGCGGTCCATGGAGAAGGCCCTGGAGACAGACCGCCGGCTGGAGGCGGAGGTGCGCCTGGAGCGGAGGCGGGAGCGCCGGGAGCACCAGCGGCAGCAGGGGCTGCTCAGGGGCCTCCGGCAGGACATACAGGGCATGGTGCGGGAGCACAGCGCAAAGATGGACAGGTCCCACGACATTGGGACCTCCCTGCTCCTGCATGCGGGCACCATGTGTGCCTACGTGATGGCCGGCGCACCTCCGGGCGCCCTGCCCGCCCAGGTCCCCATGCCGGGCCCCTCGGCGCCCCCGGGCCCAGCCCTGCCGCCCCTGGCGCCCCCCCGGCCCCAGGGCCCTCGCATGCGCCTCCCAGTGCCCCCGGGCCTCCGGAGGGTCCAGCCCCCCCGGGGCGCGACCGGGGCACCGGGCACAGCTGCCCATCCGCCGCCCGGCCCCCTGCCGGGGCCGGGACCGGCCCAGGACACGGCAGGGGACACGGACAGTGGGGGGGAGGGGAGCTCCCAGAGCTCGGTGGGCCCAAGCGGCCGCACGAGGGGTCGGCCCAGGAAACGCGGGGGGATGGTGGGAAGGGGGGGGAGGGGGAGGGCCACATGAGGGCGGGTGGTGGACGGGGTCACGGGGACGGGGGTGGGGAGGGGGCACAGGGTGATTGTGTGCACTGTGTGGGCAATAAAGTGTTGTAAAGAGACAGTTGTCCCCGGCCCGTTTGTGGGGGGGACAGGGCTGTGGGACCGCGTGTACAGGGGCATGGGCACGGAACGGGGGGTGGGGCCCCCAGGGGCGGGAAGGCCCTCACAGCGGGCCCCCCCGGGCGATGTGGGTTGCAAGGGCGTTCCGGATCCTTTTGGCATACCGGTACTCCCGGGGGTTCCCTGCGTTCACGTACAGGGGAACAGGACCGGGGGGCCGGTGGGGCTCGGGGTACTCCAGGGCCGCCCCCTCGGTCTCGCACACATTGTGCAGAACGCAGCAGGCACCGATCACCAGGGCGGAGGTGGGGACGGTGAAGTCCAGGCGGCCAGCTAGACTCCTCCAGCGCTGCTTCAGGGCCCCGAAGGCACGCTCCACCACGGTCCGGCTCGCACACAGGCGGGTATTGTATACCTGCTCCGCAGGGGTGCTCGGGACAGGGTAGACCTTCATCAGCCAGCGGGTCAGGGGGTAGGCGGGGTCCCCCAGGATGCAGGGGGGCATGGGAACACCCTCGATCCACCTCATGCCCATGTCCGCGAAGTCCCCCCGGTACATGCGGGCATAGAAGGGGGAGATGGTCATGATCCTGGCGTCGTGACTCCGGCCGGAGTTGCCCGTGTAGATGTCTATGAAGCGGGCCCGGTGGTCCACCACCCCCTGCAGGTGCAGGGAGTAGTATCCGTGCCGGTTCACATACTCCAGGGCCTCCCCCGCGGCCGGGCGCAGGATCTCGATGTGTGTGCCGTCCACGGCTCCGATGCAGTTCGGGAAGCCCCCGGCCGCGAAGCCAGCCATCACAGCGCCCTGGTCCAGGAGCTGGATGGTCCTGTCGAGGAGCACGCCCTCCACAGCCTCGCACACATCCCGCACGATGCAGGCGACCGTGCTGAGCCCCACCCCGAAGTGCTGGGACACGGAGCGGCAGGAGTCGGGCGTTGCGAGGGCCCAGACCCCTATGGCCACCCGCTGGACCATGGGGATGGGCTCCCGCATGGAGGTGTGCTGCCGCTCCAGCCAGGGCGTGAGGAGCTCCGCTAGGCGCAGCAGGGTGGCCTTGCCCATCCGGAAGTGGGACCCCCACTCGGCCTCCCCCCAGTGGGCCTGGGCCCGCTCCCACCAGGCCTGGGGCCGCTCCGTGACCCATAGGCTCCGCGCTATGGGCATAGCCAGCAGCGCTGCCCGGCGGAGGGTCTGCGTTGCCCAGCGGAACCGCCTCGCGGCCCCTCGGAGCGCAGCGGGCCGGGTGAGGCTCCGGCAGGCGGCCAGCCACGCCCCCCAGGCCCGGCGCCGAGCCCTGAGCCGGCCACGGACTCTCCTGCGGGCCTGCTGGCCCCGGAGGCGCACGCCAGCCCGCAGGGCCAGGACATAGCGCAGGCGGACGGCCAGGTGCACCCTCTCGGTCAGGAGGCACAGCTGCTCAGTGTGGTCACGGTGCCACTCAGCCGCGAGCGCGAGGAACATCCAGTTCCCACCTGCCCTATCGCGCTCCATGGTGCTGGGGCCCCGGTGGGGGCTGGGAGCGCTTATGGCGGCCCGGTGCTGGTGGCTCCGCCCGGGGGTCGGCCTCGCGGGCCTGCGCGCGCCCTGTGCCGGTGCGTTCCGGCTGCTCCCGCCCCCAGCACCCCGGGCCCCCTCCCCTCGCTGTTTGTAGCGGGATGGCCTTGAAGGTGCGATTAGGCAGACAGAGAGCTCGCTGTTGTTCTCTGCAGCTGTGCCGGGCCCGCACCCCACGCCTCGCTCTGTTGTGCTACAATGTTGCGGTGCGGGCCCGTGTTCCCTGTCCCGGGGGCCGGGCCGAGCCTCTCCCGGCCCTGGGCAGTCTGTGTGCCCTCCGGGCTCCGTGTCCCATTCCCTGTTGTGCTGGACCATGGCTGCCTGCCCATCCATGGGGCTCCCGCTGTCCGGCCCCCAAGGGGCCCCCCATATCTGGGCCTTCCGCGAGACCATGTCTCTGTGCGACCTGTGGCACACCCCTGCCGTGCAGCTGCTCCTGGCCGGGCCGGGGAGCCGTGCAGGTGCCTACGAGAGCCTGAGCTCCGGGCTCCGTTACTTTGGCCATGTGGTGAGCGCCCGTGATTGCCGGCTGCATGCGGAGGCCCTGGGGCTGGCTCGTTTCCCCGAGGGGCGCATCCCGGAGGTGCTGTGCGCCCATGTGCCCTGGAGCGCCTCTGAGACCGTGTCAGCGCTGGTGGTGTGTGGTCTGGGCGCCTACTCGGAGTGCCTGGCCGAGGGTGGCCCTGCCTTGGCCGTGAGCTACTTCTCCTGTGTTCACGGGGCCCGTGGGTACCAGCGCACCCGTGGGGCGGCGTTCCAGCGGCTTCTGGAGCTGGGGCATCTTCCGTGGCCCCCTTCTGCTGCCTGCTGTGTGCCGGAGCCCTCCGCGGTGGAGATGTCATCCCTGTTGGCGGTGTGGGCGCGTGTGGATGTGCAGCTGGCCCTCACCATGCCCGATCCCTTCGAGGCCTACTACCTGATCGCCCACTACATGTCCTTGCAGGGGTACCGCCGGGGCATGCTGCACTGGCCCCACCTGGTCCACCGGGCGGGCCACCCGGGCCCTCGGGCCAGCGGGGCCCCCGGCAGCGGCCCGTGAGCCCCGCGTCGCTGGCCTGCCCCCCCCGGCGTGGTGCCCCCGTGTGGGCTCCCGCCCCGGCCCGGGGGGGGGGCCTGGTCCCCGCTGGCCGCTCCCGACCTGCGGACCCCACCTCGGTGAGCTCCCGCCCGCCTCGCTGCTTGCTGCTGCCCCTGGCCGTGGTCCTGGGCCCCCTCCATCCCCGTGACTCCGTGGGTGCTGCCTGAGCGTCGCTGGTGCTGCGGAGGAGCACCGCTGGACCCGGCTGCCCTGCCTGTGCCAGCCTTTGACTGTGGGGCCCCCTTCCTCCTCCTCCTGGCGCCCCTCCGCCGGCCTCGCTGTGCTTTGGGGGCCCCCAACGTGCCTTGCTCCGGGGGTCCCCCCCCCCCCTCCGAGACTGCCTCTGTTCCTGTGGGGGCACCTCCTTGGACTGGACTGGACTGGGGTGGTGTGGGGGTTGCTGCTGTCCGTGCCTTGCCCCGTGGTGGTGCCCCCCCCCTCCCTGCCGGTGTTCCGGGTGGGGCGTTCCGGGCGCCCCTTCCCCCCTTCCCGGCCTTTCCCTGGTGTGTGTGTGTGTGCCCGGGCGTGTGGCCGTGCATTGTGCCCTGCTGCGGGACCGCTGTGTGAGCCGGCTGTCAGCCTGTTCTCGCTCTTCCCCCCTCCCTTCCCGTTTCCCTTGTGTGGGCGTTCCCTTGAGTGCCTTGTGGCTTCGTTTGCCCTCAGTCGGCCATGTCTGTGTCCCGCCCCTGCCCGGTGCCTTGTGGGGGTTTAGCGCCCGCCGGGGGTTCGGCTGCACGTCTGTTGTGCTGCCACGGGCCGTGATGGTGCGGCCCGGTTCCGGGCCGTGGTCCCGTTCCCGGCACGTCTGTTTGGGTCGTTTTCCAACCCCCGGGCGTGGTTGCGCTGTTCGCCCCCCCTGGTGGTTCGCTGTGGTGAACCGGCCGCCCGTAACGTCTGAAATCACCCACTGGGTATTTTCAGACGTTACGAGATCACGCTCAACCACAGTGAACCACGCTCAATCCCATGGCAGGGCCAAAGTGCCCTGAACGTCTGTTCGGCGGCTGCCAGATGTTCACCACGGTCAATACCCACATGGGGTCAATTTCAACCACGCTTCTGGGGCTCCCCGCCGGACAATTCCTGAAAGCGTTGTCAAAGAGATTCCCACTGGGAAACAACAAAAAGTAACATCTGGATGGCAATCACCGGCCGGAATAAAAAAAAAAGATTTCCAGCCGGGGACAAAGCACGTAGCATCGCTGCCAGGCAACCAGCAACAACACAGCCACCGGAGGGAGATTTAAAGGGAAACCTGCAGCAGGGAAGTGTGGTGGGATGGAGCAAGGAGGGAGGCAGAAGAGAGCGGCGGCAGAGAGAGCGAGGGAGGAGGAGGAGGAGGCAGAGCAGTGGTGGAGGGAAGCGCAGATGGAGGAGGGGGAGGTGGGGGTCATGCTGAGGATGGAGGAGGTGGAGGGACAACACCTGCAGCAGCTGGGACAGGATGCCCCGGGGACAGCAGTCGGACCGGGGGAGGAGGCACCCGGAAACGGGTAAGGGGAACCAAGGGGAGGGTAACAGGGGGCACAGGGGCACCCAGGAAGGGCAGGGGGCCAGTTTGGGCACCTGGCAGGGAGGGGGGAAAGGGGGTGGTCCGCAAGAGGGGCCAGAACCGCACCCAACCATAACCCCCCCTCTCCTGCGTCCCGCAGACATGGAAACGGGCCCGGGTGGACAAGTCCCCGGAGGACACCGGCCCAGCCGAGGTGGAGGAAGAGACGGTGGAGGAGGAGGAGTTGGAACCACAGGGGAGACGAGGGAGGAAGCCGTACCACAGAGGGGGCCAGTGGGGGCTGCAGGAGACCCAGGACTTCATATGGATCTGGGGGACCCTGGAGTACCAGTTGGAGCTCGCGCTTAACCAGCGGAATGAGCACGTCTACCAGGACATAGTGCAGGAAATGGAGGTGGTGGGGCACCATCGGACCATGGCACAGTGCTGCTCCAAGGCCAAGGAGCTGAAGAAGGGGTACAAGGCCATAAGGGACAACAATAGGTGGTCCGGACATGGAGCCCGGACCGCCCCCTTCTATGATGCCCTGGACCGAATCCTGTACATGAAGGGGTCGATAGTCACCCCATGGCTTGTGGGGAGCGCAGTGTGGACCAGGGCAGGGAACAGGCTGAGGTACCCCCTCCCCTCGCTGCCCTCCCTGGTAGACACAAGCTCCAGGGCCCCGAACTCCCAGGAGGAACGCCCTGGGACCTCCAGCACCTGCAGGACCCCCCCAGACAGCATCCCGGAGAGCACCCACCCCCAGACCGGACAGGCAGAGTCCGAGACCAGCACCCTCATCACCCTCAGCCAGTGGTCTCAGGGGGAGCATTCCCACACTGAAGCAATGCTGAATCACACACTCCTTGCTTGCCAATTCTCCCCTCCAGCGGGGCTGAGTCTGAGGCCAGATTCACACACACACACACACAGCAGAGAAGAGACTCACCAGGGCCAGCTTGGCCGCGCTAGACTCTCCAAAATCTCCCCAGACATCACTGCATTCCAGAGCACGCATGACGCATCCCTGATTCCTTCTGCCTTCCCTGGTAAAGGGTGCAGAGGGAGCCACTTCGGTTTGCCCTGCCCTCTCTGGTTTGTTTGGTTTGCCCTGCCCTCTCTGGTTTGGTTTGCCCTGCCCTCTTTGGTTTGTCCGACCTCATGATGATCATGAGATGCTGTGCTGCCCGTGCCTCAGTCTCCTCCTCCTCTGGGCGTGGCCTGGGTGGCTGCACCCCCACCACCTCCTGGACCCTGACCAGGGCAGTTACACCACCCCCCTGGACCCTAACCAGGGTGACTGCACACACACCCCGAATCCCGATCAGGGCAGCTGCACACACACCCCTGGACCCGGACCAGGGCAGCTGCACACACCCCCAGACCCGACCAGGGAGGCTGGTGACCAGGGCGGCTGCACCCCCCAGATCCTGATCAGGGCATCTGCACCCTCCCCTCCCCCCCCAGACCCCGACCAGGGTGGCTGCACACACCCCCAGATCCTGACCAGGGAGGATGCACACACCCCTGGCACGGAGGGAGCCACTTTGGTTTGCCCTGCCCTCTCTGGTTTGTTTGGTTTTCCCTGCCCTCTTCGGTTTGTCAGACCTCATGATGACCATGAGGCACTGTGCTTCCCATGCCTCAGCCTCCTACTCCTCTGGGCGCGGCCTATGCGTCTGCACCCCCACCCCCCGGATCCCGACTAGGGCAGCTGCACCCCCCCTGGAACCTGACAAGGGCAGCTGCACACACACACACCCAGATCCCAACCAGGGTGGCTGCACACACACCCCTGAATCCCGACCAGGGTGGCTGCACACACACCCCGGACCCCGACCAGGGCACGTGGCTGCACCACCACCCGGATCCCAACCAGGGTGGCTGCACACACACCCCTGGACCCTGACCAGGGGAGCTGGTGACCAGGGAGGCTGCACCCCCCAGATCCTAACCAGGGCAGCTGCACCCCCCTCCCTGGATCCTGACCAGGGTGGCTTCACACACACACACACCCCGGATCCCGATCAGGGCAGCTGCACACACACCCAGATCCCGACCAGGGTGGCTGGCAGTGGTTACCTTACAGCTCCTCTCAGCTGAGTTGCCTCGGCCTCATTGACCTCTCCTGCTCCCTTCAACCTCCGCTTGTCGCCCACCGCACGTGCTGTGCTGCTCCCGACTCGAGTGACGCGACTCCCTCCCAACACTGACACACTGTCTCTTGGCTCAGACTGATCAGCTCTGCTAGACAGCGACTTAGTCTTCACCACATGCTACGCAGTTGTGCCTGCTGCGTGCGCGGGGTAGAGACTAAGTCACTCTGTCATCACGTGGTGCGTGACTGCATGTCTCGTGAGATGTGGTCCGAGAGTGGGGCTGCGGGGGGGACGGCGGGGGTAGCGGCACGGCAGACGGAGTCGGCAGTAGATTGGAATAAACCCCTCCCCCCAACTTGGAGTTGGAGACCCCGGGGTGCCGGGCGGGTGGTGTGTGAGGAGGGGGGGAAAAAACATCGGTGACCATCTCTGATCGGCGGCGCGGTGACCCTCCCTCCACAGGGCCATGTGCCTGGGCGCTGCTGGCACATGCCTCAGGCCAGCCCTGCTTTAGAGGTACCTCAGTCAAAGCACGTGATTGATGGCTAAACAGGGGGACACACGTCCCTGATCAGCCTCTTTTCTATAACATACAGATCCTTGGAGAGGCAATAAATGCCTTACCCTTCTCGGGGCTTGTGGTGGCACACTTGACCCCTGGGCAGCACTTAAAAAAACTAGGGCAGCATAGGGCATAGCACTAATGGGCTCCAAGAAGAATCTGTTCTAATCTGATTCCACCCCCCAGTATTACCCACAACTGTGGGGAAGAGGAGAGATAATTCTCCAAGCAAACCAGCAAAGGATGGCCCTCAACAAATTACCCCATGGTCACCCTAAACCGCAAATGCCATAGCAGGAATTCTGAAAGGATCCCAATTCCCAGGCAAAAATATCAATTCTGTTCTAGAGTAGGTTGGGGGGGAGGGGAGGGTTCCAACTGTTCCTTTCTGGCTAATTCCAATTGGAATACCCCTACAGCAGCTCGCCGCACAACTGCCTTATTCTGATTAGCGAGGATGTACTGAATCCTCCTTTGCTGGTCCCAATGATCCCTACCTACAAACCAAGGACTGAAAAACTTACTTCAGATCCTGGTTATCTTAGGGCAATGCAGCAGATAATGCGGCAGATCTTCAATGACCATTTGGTCACAGTGGCAGAATCTCAACTCGGGCAGGGTACCCTTGTAGCTACCCTCAACTACTGAGGTGGGCATCTAATCTCATGAGTGTCATGGCTAACTTTGAAATTCTTTATGTCTGTGAGATATTCCTCGCACCCTGTTCCCCGCTTAACTAGCAGTTACCAGGGAGCATACGTTGCTCACAGATTCCGGCACTGTCATTTTGTAGTCTGACATCCCTGATCCTGCTGCGTATGTGAGATTTTGCCTGGGCTAGGGTATTAGTTTGGAAATTTAAGCTGGAAAAACCCAAATTTGCCAGGTTTAGTTCTATAGAGGAATACCATCTATAGGTAGCCAGAGGATTTTCTTGTTCCTGCAGGCAGAGAAAGGGGAAGTGATCGACTGGCATATTTTGAATCTTCAACCAATAACCTAAATGGGCCAGCCTTATCTTATCCTCAAGGGGAGCAATCCCACAATCTGCCCGCATTAGAACAATAGAGGTGCCACAAGGCACAACTAACCTGATCCTCAAGATCTTATTCTGGAGTGACTCCAATACATTGTGGCTACCCAAACCCCAAATTTCTGTACCAAGCAGAAGCTGGGGGATCAATTTTCCCTCAAGTAATTTAAGTAGAGGCTTCAATTTCTTTCCACCCTAAGAGCTCCAGAATTTGAGTAATCCAGCTACCATTTGGACACCCTTCAGTTTTACTGCCTCCAGGTGGTTTTTCCAGCTTCCGTTGTTCCTATACTACATCCCCAAGTACCTGAATGAAGTCACCTGGTAATAGTATTATGGGTGCCCATTTTCCATTTCCCCCCATTGCTCTGTACGTGGGGACAAGTGAGGGGTAAGTGGGGATGCCTGTTAGGTAGGCGTGCGCACGCCCCCCCCCAGTCACCGCAGTCACACGTGCCACGTCATTCACATGGGGCTCCCCTACCCATGAACATGTAGTGTGTAGGCGGGGCTTGGCTTGACTTGGGGGCAGCAGCCTGAGAAGGGCCTAGGGGTGCAAAATTCCTAAGTCCAACCCTGAGAGAGAGTGGTAATAATGTATGTTTATTTTAGCAGGTAAACAATGACTTTTTAAAGACCTGAACTTGGGGACTCCTTTAGGAGTGAACTTATCTTGTGTTTCCTGCATTTGTCCATGCACGTGTAAAGGTGCTGAAATGGATAAGAGGGACAAGAACAGTTAAAACCAGAAGAATAAAAATGTGGTTGAAATGTTTTTCCTGTCATTTCTGTTTTAGTAATCAATGGGTGATTTCAGACGTTACAGGCGCCCGGTTCACCACAGTGGATTCCCGGTGGGGGTGAACCAAACAACCACCCCTGGGGTCAATAAAAGCCCTGAACAGACATGACAGGACTGGAACCACGGCAGGGAATCGGGCCGGCAGATCACAGGTCGGGGTAGCGCAACAGACGTTACGCCGATTCCTGGCCGTAGTCAAAACATCCACAAGGCAGGGGAGGGACACAGACATGGCCGCCTGAGGGCAAAAAGGCACAAAGAAGGCCTTTTTGTGCTTTTTGTGCCTGAGAAGACACAAAAGGAAATGCCCACACAAGGGAAACAGGAAGGGAGGGGGGAGAGGGAGAAGAGCCGGCCAGGTACCACACACAACAGGAACACAGACAGTGGGGGCACAGTGGAACACACCGCACAAGCACACACCTGGGCACACACACACACACACA
>QEPC01001779.1:40038-52987 GCA_003113815.1 Sphenodon punctatus
CCCCCCCCCTAACCCCCCTACCCCCTCCCCCCCAAAAAAAGCCTGGTGGAACAGCCAGCTCTTACACAAACGTCAAAATGACAGGAGAGTGGGGGCCAACTGAGCCTCCTCTGGGAGCGAGTTCCACAGCACAGGGGCAGCCACTGAAAAAGATCTAACATCGGTGGCCAACCATCTTGCCCGGGGAACCTCCAAAAAGGCTCCCACAGATGATCTCAGGGTTTGCACGGGCACATGGGGAGTGAGGCAGTCCTGCAGATAAGCAAGGCCCAGGCCGTGAAGGGCTTTTAAAAGTCCAAACCAGCACCTTGAACCTAGCCTGGTGCTTTATAGGCAGCCAGTGCAGAGCCCAGAGCACAGGTGTCATGTGCTCCCTGAGGCCCGCCCCCGTAAGGGAGCACCAGCTGCAGTCTCCAGACCAGCTTCTCAGGCAGCCCCACGTAGAGCGCATTGCAGCAATCCAGCCTCGAGGTGATGAAGGCATGGATGACAGTGGCGAGGTCAGAGTCTGAGAGATACGGCCGAAGCCACTGGACAAGATGTAACTGCCGAAATGCACTCCCTGTCACGGCCACAACCTGAGATTCCAGGCTGAGCTGTGAATCAAGGAGCACACCCAGACTTTGCACCTGAAAGACCATGGGAGGGTGAACCCCTGCTACAAGAGGAGATTCAACCACTCCCAGGCCGCCCAAGCCCTCGCCCACCAACATCACCTCCATCTTCTCAGGATTCACCTGCAGATGGCTCAACCTCATCCAAGCTCCCACAGCTGACAGGCACTGGGAAAATAAGGAGACTGCATGGCCTGGGTCGATGGAAAAAGACAGGTAGACCTGAGTGTCATTAGCATACTGATGACACTGCATGCCGTGAAACCCACTCACGATTTCCCCTAACGGCTGTATATAGATGTTAAACAAGAGGGCGGACAGAACGGCACCCTGTGGGAATCCACACGTGAGGTCCTGGGGGGAAGATGTACATTTCCCCAAGACCACCCAGTGAGTTCTACCGGCCAGGAATGAACGAAACCAGTCCAAGACCGTCACGCCAGTCCTGGTATGGTTCCGCAGGCAAGTCACCAACACCTCATGATCGACTGTGTCGAATACAGATGAAAGGTCTAGTAGGACCAGTAAGGTCTGATGACCCTGGTGCAATGCCAGACGGAGATCATCAACCAAGGCTACCAATGCAGTCTCCATACCATACCCAGTCTGAAAACCAGACTGAAAGGGGTCAAGGAAACCGGTGCGGTCCAGATGTTCCTGGAGCTGCTGTGCCACAGTCCGTTCAATAACCTTCCCTAAAAAGGAAAGGTTAGAGACCGGTCGATAACTGGCAGGAGCATCAGCATCAAGAGATGGTTTCTTGAGGAGGGGCCTAACTACAGCCTCCTTCAGACAGTCAGGCACCCTGCCCTCCCAAAGAGAGGCACTAACCACCCAGCCAGCAACGGCCGTAACATCTCCTGGCTGGCTTTCACCAACCAGGATGGGCAAGGATCTTGTTCACAAGTGGTGGCATGAACAGATCCCAACAAGGACTCCACATCGGCAGGCGACACCATCTGAAACCGATCCCACAAAACAGGACTGGATGGAGCATCCATAGCCCCAAGATGATCCTCTGCAATAACTGTGGTACCAAAATCATGGCAGATGCAAGAAATCTTATCTACAAAGTACTCAATAAACTGGTCACAGCGGTCACTAGATTGCTCCAGGTCCAGGTGGAGACAGGCAGGACAGACCAAAACTTTCACCACCCAGAAAAGCTCCGCTTGACGTGACTTTGCAGATGCAATGAGGGCAGCAAAGAACTGATTCTTTGCTGCCTGCACCACCACAGCATAGGTCTTTAAACTGCTATTATGCTGCTATCGATCATACTTGTCACGGGTCCGGCGCCACCATCACTCCAACTACCTGCTCTCCCGTTTCAAGTACCGCAGGCCCTCAGTAAACCAAGGAGACCTGCAGGAGACCCGGGAGGGCAGCGGATGCCTGGGAGCCACTCTGTCAATGGTCTCAGCCAATAAGGTGTTCCAGAAGGCTACAAGATCATCGACAGAGTGGGTGTCCAGGTCCAGGGGAAACTCCCCCAGAGCATTCCGGAACTGATCTGGTTCCATAAGTCTCTGGAGGCGGACCAATCTAATAGGTCCTGCACCCTTTCGGGGGCTGACATGCGCCAGGATGCACGCCTTAAGGAGGTAATGGGCAGACCATAACAAAGGCTCCACCCCCCTGACTTCTACCAACTGACCCCCTGCCTCAAGGCTGGGGTCCTTATATGCTGCCCTTCCCACAAGGGCTCAGGGTGACTCACAGTCCATAAAACAACAACAGTAGAATTCAATAATAGAAACACAGACACATCCCTCCCTTCAAACTCCCTCCCACCCCTACAACCATACCCAAAACCCCACCCAAGCCCTATTTATCCCTTTCTGCCAAATGCTCTTTCAAATACAACAGTTTTGCACCACCTCCGGAAGATAGTCAGGCTTGGGCTCCAGAGAACCACCTGGGGAAGGAAGTTCTACAGCATGGGGACAGCAACCGAGAACGCCCTCCTGTGCCCTATATTGCTAGTGCTATATAACTAATAATTTCAGATAATAGGATGCCGTAGATCTGCTGCTTCTCAAACTTTTGAATGGGCTTTTAAAAGGCTTTTGATTTTTCTGTGCTGCAGTTTTAATATTCGAAGACCATTTTTAAATGAGACGCAACCACCCATGTCCACCCACCTGAATGCCCGTGTGAAGGTGGTGTGGGTGGGTTCACGTTCCTGTGACCCATGCAGCATCTATGCTTGTCCACTCATGGAGCACTGGCAAAAAGCCCAGAATGCACCATGCAGGGGCAGCCAAAAAGTGCGTCGAAGCTGATGCCCACACATCCCCAGCACGTATGAACAGTGGCGGCCAGTCATGTCTGTGGAGTGGTTTGCTGTTCAGTGGCACCGTGGGTGGGGAAACAGCCTTTGCAAGTCACCGGAACTGGCTGGGGGTGTTGGGGAACCCAGGTTCCCCAATGCTCTGCCAGGTCATGTCAGTTTCAAAGGTCGTCCCTGGCTTCTTCCCCCTCCCCCATGGTCAATGGCAGGGGGGAGTACGTGGGGCTGCCATGGTAGCCACACTGGGAGCCACCCATTAGAATCTCTCCCCACACACTTCCACCCGAGTTGGCGCTCCATGGCTGTTCCATTCAGTGGATATGGACTCCCGCCAGCTGTGCTTGTTTAAAAACAGCCTAAGACACTCACTTTCTATTTTGTAAAGCAGCCCATGACAGTACAGAGATGATCACTGTGTGTTCTCTCATGAAGGCTTTTTCATTTGTTCTTCACTTGTTTCTCACAAATATAAAATCAATCATCTGAACTAGAAATATGGTTTTGCTCTCTGCTCAGAGTGTGTAAAACATAGAGCAGACACGTTTCTATCCCAGTTCTTATGTCTCTTTGTACTTGCAGCTCCAAGCTGTGTCAGGAAGCAGCATATTTTGAAAAAGGCTGTTCACATGGTTTCAGGAAGAGATGAGAATCTCCTGGGAGTCTGCACTCACCATGAAAGCTCCTGCTATTTCCTGATCCCCAAATTCCATGAAGCTGTGTATCAGACAGTGTGCTGCTTATCTCCTCTGAAATGAATGCTCAAAACTTTGGCATCTCCTACCATTGTTTAGAACGATAACATTTTTTTACAGGGGATGGATGAGTTCATGTGAACTTCTCAAAATTTTCGATGATGTTTTGATTACATCTATGATGACCTAGATTACATGTTCAAATTGTTCCAAACACTAGGATGATGGTTACATTTATTTAGAATGCAATCCTAGCAATGGCTCAGCTCCCATTGACTTTTAATGGGTGAGGATCACATCCTTAGTCTACATTGCAAATAAGGATCCTGTTCAGAAGCTTTTCATACAATTTCCAAGGTGCTGGCCTAACCCATCAGTCATCTCCCTGATTAATATGCCTGGCAATTCTTACATAAAATGTAGAGGGCCCCCAGGAGACCGGTGCACCACTTACAGCCTTCTTAATCCCTGAAAATCTATGATACTGGTCATCTGTACAGGGTGAACTTCATAATCTTTGCAAATTATGGAACTGTCCTATCACAATATTTTAGGAGTTGAGTAAGTAATACAATCCGTGCTTGACTTTTCTGCAAGGAAACATATTCTACTTTGTATAGAAAGTTACTGTGTGTGTTTACATTCATTGGGAGTTCTTGAAAACATTACTGTTGTGGGATAGCAATGCCACAACTACAGGAAGCTTTAAGTTTACTTGGTATCAACAGCTCTTACTCTTCCCATTTTGTTGTATTCCTCCTTTTGAATTGTGATACCTGGGCTCATTTTCACCTCTTCCCCTCCTTTTGCCATTGTTTTCAATCACTGTATATGAATTCACTGCATGTGTTAATGGTTACCATAGCAACCATGGGCATGTCTCAAATAGTATTTCCTGAAAGGGGCCCGACACATGAAGGTGGTCACGGTCTGGATTTGGTTTTCTGCACCGGCCTAGAGGTGGGAGATCCATTACTGGGGGATGTGATAGGACTGCCCTTGTCATGGATGGATCATTGCCTCCTTTGGACCCAGCTCCCGGTGCACATCTGCCCCCCAAAAGGTGTGGAACCAGTTTCGTTGGTTCGCCCTCAAAGACTTATGGAACCAGAACGGTTCCTGAATGCTCTGGGGGAGATACCCTCTGGTCTCGATATCTGTCTGCTCGAAGACCTCGTTGCTTTCTGGAATACCTGGATATCTGAGGCCATCGACCAGGCAGCTCCCAGGCGTCCGCTTCCCAAACATTGGAGCCACAGGTCCCCATGGTTCATGGAGGACCTGTGGCAGTTGAAATGAGAGGGGAGGCGGTTAGAGCGATGGTGGCATCATACTTATGCTAAAGATGACAGATTGCGGCATAGAGCTAGTTTGAAAGCTTATGCAGTGGCTGTGTGGGCAGCAAAGACCACATTCTTTGCTGCCATCATAGCATCCGTGCAATCTTGCTCAGCGGAGCTCTTCCAGGTGGTGAAGGGGCTGATCAGTCCAGCCTCTCTCCACCTGGAAGTAGAGATTTCCCAGGCCCGCTGTGATTTGATATATTGATTTTTGTGTGGATAAAATCACTCGCATTCACCATAACTTCACCGCTGCAATTGATACAGTTGGGGAACCAGAGGCTGAAAATGCCCCAGCTTATCCTGTTTTGTGTGATCAATTTTGGTCGGTGACCCCTGCCGATGCAGGGGAAGTCCTTGGGGCTGTTAGGGTCACAACTTGTGAATTAGATCCATGCGCATCCTGGTTGGTCACAGTCACCAGGGAAACATTGGATCGGTGCTGGCATGGATAGCCAACATCTCCCTTGGGGAGGACAAGATCCCAGGGTCTCTTAAGGAGGCTGTGGTGCAAACCTTGCTCAAAAAGCTATCACTTGATGCCGACACCTTTGCCAGCTATCTACCTGTCTCTAACCTTCCCTTTTTAGGGAAGGTTATTGAATGGGTGGTGGCTGAGCAGCTCCAGGAGCATCTCGACTGGATCAGTTTCCTGGACCCCTCACAGTCTGGCTTTCATCCGGGGTATGGCACCGAGACTGCGTTTGTGGCCTTAGTCGATGACCTGAGCCATGCTTTAGATCAGGGACAGTTAACATTTTTGGTCCAGCTGGATTTATCAGCTGCTTTTGATACCGTTGACCATGAGATGTTGGTGACTTGTCTGAGGGACTGGGCCAGCATGGGTGGGATTGTTCTTGAATGGTTCTGCTCATTTCTGGCTGCAGAAACTCACCGTGTGGTCTTGGGTGATTGTACATCTTCTTCCCAGGATTTCAAATGGAGGGTCCCGCAGGGTTCCATTCCATCCTACTCTGATGTTCAACGTGTATATGCAGCCTCTGAGCAAGGTTGTGAGAGGGTTTGGAGTAAGTTGTCATCAATACATTGATGATACTCAGCTATACCTCTTGTTTTCAGCAGACTCAGGTCTCGCAGTCTTGTTGCTTCCTTGGTGTCTGACAGCTGTGGGGGACAGGATGAAGTTGAGCCGCCTGAAGTTGAATCCTGGCAAGATGGAGGTGATGCTGGTGGGGAGGGCTGAGGGAATGGAGGCCCCCATCATTGATGGGGTGCACCCTGCCTTGGTTCCTCAGGTTCACAGTCTGGGTGTGCTCCTCAATTCGCAGCTCCGCAAATTGAGGAGGGGCGGGATATAATTTTTTTATAATAATAATAATAATAATAATAATAATAATAATAATAATAATAATAAATAACAAAATAACTCACCGCTTTGCTCAGTCTCCATTTCTAATTCCTGACTTGCCTGATGAAGGCCCCTGTGAGGTCCGAACGCTTGCAAACCTCCACCGACGAGTTGGTACAATAAAAGATATCAATGCACTACTTTGTCTCTCTTGCCTTTATTGGGACCAACATGGCAACCTTACTTTCTCTATAGAAACATAAGGTCCTTTAGTAGAAGGATCCTTAAATGGAACAAATCCAGAGTCAGTGATTTGTGGCTTGCAGCCAAGGTGCCTATAAAATGGCCTTCCTTAGGTAATGACCACAATCCCAAACTCCCTCCAAGCGATATAATGGACACGCAATGAATATGCACTCAGGGCATGGGATCAGCCCCATTGAGAGTGAAGTTTTATAAATATGATTATAAGCTTCTACTAGATTCTCAGAAATGCATTAAAACTAAGAATATGACACATTGGGTGTGAACAGAGAGACAGCAGCCACAGTTCTGCTCTGCATCACTCCTAGTTGGCACATGCATCTAAAGGCGGGGCCGCCAGATGGTGAGGTGGAGCAGAAGCAGAGCAGGGAACCAGCCCCTCCTGCAGTGCTCCAGAACATCCAGGAGCACCATCAGCATAGTGGGCTGGCCACAGGGCCTTAGGTGGAGCTATAATCTGTCTGCTCAGCAGATGACAGCTGCAGCTCTGCCTCGGGCTGACAGTTGCTCCGGGAAATGCCATAGAGTTTCAGGTGGCAGCCTAGAGCATCAGGTGATCAGCTTGAAACTCTAGGGGGGGGGGGACTACCGAGTCCATTTAAAATGGACCCAGGTGGGACTGGGTGCAGGCAGACATGGGGGTGCACTGCTGGAGCAGCTTCGGGGGTGGCCAGACCCACGCCTGTCTATACCCATTGTGTTCTCCAGTGTGTCCATAGAAACTGCAGCAACCCCAATCCAGTGCAGGAATATAGCTAGTGAAAAAATAAAGTTTTGGGACTTTTTTTGTTTTGTTTTTTTAAAAAGCAATAAAAAAACTCCAAAACACCATAAAAAATGAAATTGATCCTTTGTATAAGAGCAATCAGACTCCTCCGCCTTGCTCTTCATATTTTCTTTTCAAATCTTTTCCAAGTTGAGTTGCAGAAGCAACTGCATCTTGCTGTTTTTTATCCAGTCTCTTGAGTAATATTTGTATACTGTTCACTAGTTAAATAAATAACTATTTGTTACAGTACTCTTGTTAGAGGCCGGAAGCTGGAGCCTCGGAAGAAGCAAAGGGAAGGGCCAAGGCAGGGGTAGGGAAGGTAGCAGGTAACAATAACTTCTCAGCCATTCTCTGATACCAAGGAGAGTAATGCTCAGTACAAGAGCCAGGGAATCCAGCCTAAGAACTTACCAATCATCATCGAGGTCAAGGAAAGGGAGTAGAGCAGGGAATTAGGGAGCAAGGAACCAGAAAAGCACAGGATTACCGAAGACCTGATACAGGAGGGCAGAACTACAGGGCTGAGCAAGGTGAGAGGGAAACAAGGCACAGAATGGTGTGTGTGTTAAACAGACAGGAGGAGGAAATGGGATCATACATCCCAGAGTGAGGCTAGCAAAACATCCACTGAGAGACGGGGGGGGCGGAAGGAATGAACACAGGAAAAATGGACACAAAGCTAAAGGAAGCAAGGCAGACAAAATAATCAGATCCTATGGCTGTGGATTCAGGGCTGACCCATGATGGCTCTAGAGTAGGGCGGAAACGGCAAACCGTTGTGGTAGCTTTTTCTGACAGAAAAAGCTCTTCCTCAATGTGTGTCCCAGTGCGATAGAGACGTTCATTCTGCTACTTTCATTCCGCTACCTCCACTGGCTTTGAAAAGAGGGGAACAATGTTTGTCCTGACAGTTTTGATCTTTCGCAATTTCCACTAGCACTGCGAAGTAGTGGAACAATGTTTGTTCCGACAGTTTCCAGGATTGTTCTGAAAGTTTCTGAATTAGTGGAATGCCAGCAGAATTAGCAGAATGCCAGTGGAAAAGCTGCAGAAAGTTGCAGGCAATTCGGAAATGGCAGAATGAAATAGCGGAGCGGAAAAAGGAGTTGCCGTTTCAGCCCTACTTTACAGTATTAGCAGAACTCAATAGCTAAGCTTTGGGTGTGCTCCAGTGTTCTCCAGTTTCTCCTATGCCTCCTCCCTAGTGAACTCTGTGCATAATAAGTTTGAAACTCTCACTGCACCTTTTTCCCGCAGGCATTTATGGGGTTTCTTTTCTGTGTGTGGATTCTCTAATTTTTAAAACATCAAAAATCTAAAAAGACTTCACTTAAGTTACAGGCAAGTGACTAAATGAATCAGCAACTCAGGAAGTTTTAGTACACATTCTTATTTAACTGCCAATGTCTTGAAAAGTTAATGAAATTGATATTTCCCAACCCCCTTCCCTTATTACCATTTAGATGAGCCTGAAGCAACCAGTGAACACAGTGAAAGTTGATCACTTTTTAATTGCCTGAATAAAAGGCCCAGTGCAATTAGCCTGTCGTATGTAGCATGCAGTTTGTAGTGTGAACTTATCAAATGTAGCAGAGCCCAGTGATATAGAAAGTTGAGAGAGGGAAGGCTGAATTCTCTTTCTTCCAACAGGATTAACTTTTGCTGTGTTTGGTGTAGAAAGAGTGTGGTTGCCATGTTTTGTTCTAAATTTGAGGGATGAAGACAAAGTAGTTGATGGTCTTTATTTCACTAAAACTCTTTTTACATGGGTGGCACTCACGCATGATCTGGGTATTCTTGCGTGGGTGTAAATCCCACGGGTGTGTGTGTGTGTGTGTGTGCATGTACGTTCCTGTACACACACACACACACTCACCTCCAACCTTCCCCCATGCACAGAGCAACCAGCAAAAACAGTAGTTGCTCTGTGCGTATTGATGGGTGGAAGTGAGTGTAGATGGGTGTGCACCCGTCTACACCCTCCCCCCACCCACTGCACATGGACCATGGTGCACACTTACTCCCTGTGCCATGGCCCATGTAAAAAAGACCTAACAAAGTCACATGCTTGAGGAAGGACCCTGTGTGGCACCCGCAAGGGTGTAGCTGTCATGGACACTGCCAGTGCAACCACACCAAGGCACAGGGGGGCCAGACGTACAGTTGCCATATATGCAACATTTTCCAGGACACTTTTGAAAAATACATGTTGCTGGGCCTGCATTGGTGCCTAAGGCCAATAGAGCAGGGAGTGGTCCAGGTGCCAATGCAGGCTCTGCAACGTGTATTTTTCATAAGTGTCCTGAAAAAAATTGCATATATGGCAGCCCTAACCAGACTCCCTGGTCCAGAAGAGTACTCTGACACTGGGAAGGGAACCCCATTCTATTTTCTTCTCCAGGGCTCTTTCCAACCTAGCTATGCTTCTGGTGGCCAGAAAGCTTGCACACTCTCTGCAACAGAATCTCGTCCAATAAAATGGATCTTCTGAACTGCTTTTACAGTGGAATCCACATAGGTTGATCTTGGCTAACTAGAATTTCCTTTTACTACTCTTTTCCCTCCACCCTAAGTTCAATGAATGTGCTAAAATTTTGCATGTAGTAATTGGAGCTTTGCTCCTCCAGGCTCCCGATAACTAGAACCTGCTGCCGTGAAAGTCCTAGGGAGTGTTAAATGTTTGTTAAGGGACAGTTAACACATTTGCTTTTAATCTTACACACCACACACAATGGGTGTTTTCAGATGGAGGGGCAGTTCGGTGGAGCTGCTCCAGGGGCTCACCCCCGTGGCCACCAGTTATCAACTCCACCCAGGATCACATCAGATGGGCTGTCTTTGGCCATGAGTCATGGTCTTCCTGTGTACCCCCACCCCCTGCACCATAGTGTTCTGGGTGCTCACCTGATATATTAATTTATTTATTTACCCCAACCTTCCCTGAAGGCTCAGGGCAGTTCATAAAACATATAAAATACAATTAAAATAATTAAAAGAGAATCAAAACTGATGCTCTAGGCTAACACATATGACACCATGGTACTGAACACAACAACGGATGGATGGGCGCAGGGGTGTACTGTGGGTCCCCATAACAGATGGGCAGCAGTGTCATGTTTGGCCTCTGCCCCGGTTTTGGTTGGCCCACTCCATGTGGTGTGCTTTGGGATCTTGAAAAACATGCCATGCTGGGCTGCTCCAGAGCTGCCTTGGTCTGCTCCAGGTTGGACATCTGACAGGTGCCCTTCAAATGGACTGGTATTAGGGGACATCCAAGGGCACCCTGTGGCTACTGTCTGTCTGTTTACACCCAATGTAATGGTTCGAATCCAGCCTTCAGCCCTAAATGAATAGTGTACGGGATCTAGGAGCAGGGGTGCGGGTGGATATAGGGGGAAACCTGCTAAATCCCAGAGCCAGTGCAGTTTGCATTCAGGAATGAAGGCTGGACTTTATGATGTAGGATGAAAAAGAAATGTGTAATCTGTCATTTAATAAGACTGGCAGAGCAGGAACATGGAGGATACCTCTTAAATTTCCACTGTAACCATTCCCTGTAAAAGCCATGACTTAAAGTTATGTTTGAGCTGATAATGTTTGTATCTCATTTTGATAACTTAAGTATTGCATAAATGCTAAGAATTAATCAAGAATACAAAGTAGCAAAGCACTCTTTGAGATTTTAAGAATGCGTTTCAAAATGCCACCTAATCCTTAAAACATGAATTGTCTTCGCTGGCCACTTTAGGATGGATGATCTGCAATTTTCAGAATGCAAAATATCTCGGAGGGTAAAATTTGGCACGTATTTTTGGATTCTTTGCTCTCATAGGTAATGCAGTACTGGAGTGATTAATGTAATGATTAAGGATGACAGGAATGACCAGCCATCTTAGATCATTGTGATAATTCAGTTACTAGAATGATGAATTGGTCTTGTTGAAAACTTGCTGGGCACAGGAGACAGTTATGAGTTCATTATGCGCTCAGCTGGTAACATGATTTATAGTTGATCATTCAACTCCTTAACAGTTTGATATGGCCTTGTCCAATGCTCTCATACATTGCATGCAAAAACCAAAACCGCAAGTTCAGAATTGGATCTATGAAAAGTTCTATTAATTTGAACATCAGCTGATTGTGACTTTTCTCATTTTGATATGGTGTTTCAAATATATTTTTCAGGTGAAGCTGTTTATTTTTAATAGTTTAAGGGTGCTTAAAACCATGTTTAATTCATTGAAAAATGGGCACATTTGATTTTAAAAACATCTAATTAAATGTTTTCAGCATAGTATTAATCTTGATCGAGAAAAAATGTCTTTCAAGGAGCTGCAGTACTTTTGACTCTCTCAAATAAGATCCATTCGAAGTCGAGTTATGAGGCATTCATATATGATGATGATGGGGCCATACTTTAGGTATTGGTATTAGCTCAGTATAGTCTAAGGGTACTTACAAACATGACAACACCACTGTCATCCTGCCCGGGGGTTAGGGAGGGCCGAGTGCACACTCAAGTTTTTTGTTAATTTAGATATTATTACCACTATTTTTATCTCTCAGTTCTGCATTATAGGGATTAATTTTCCATAAACCAATACCCTTCACAATATAAAAGGGCAGAACTTATGCCTAAAAATTTAACTCTGGGTTTGTGGAAAACTGTTTGATCTAGGTGTGGCCAGTCAGAATGTTTCCCCAAAATTCTTGATTCTTTTGGTCCTTGGACACTCTTCTTCACTTTGGAATGTCTTCAAAATTCCACCGAGAGAGCTGTTTTCAGAAGGTTGCTGGTCATAATGGGAGCATTCAGTTGCTCACTAATGTTCTTACATATCACTCCAGATGTTCCAATAATTGTTGGGCTCATCTTTGTTCTAGTTTTCCATCATTCTTGTAAGCAGCATCCCATGGCAGTCTCCTAAATAAACTAGCACCCTCTAAGCTCTCCCATCTCCAACTTCGATGTGTCCCTTGGAGCTTTTACTAATTTTCAAAATGGCCCCTAAGAGAGAAAATGTTCCCCAGCCCTGCCTGACACGTTATGTTAACCATGGGGGAAATCAACTCCATGGTGCTCGCTACAATGTTATCCTGTACATACTCTTCTATGTTTATGCTGCCAGCCAACAACATTCCTCCCAGAAGTCCCAATTTAGGAGGGACAGTACCTCTTTGGGTATTGCAGCCAGATGAGCAGTGGAGGGCCCAATCCCCATGCAGCCCCATGGTGGACAAGCACAGCTGCCACACTACGGGATCAGTGCAGGGAGCTGGGCAGATGATCAGCCCCCGTGCAGCTGGCCCCCCAGCCATGCAGGCATGATGCTGTCAGAGCTCCTGTCATGTCTGGGGCAGGCTGAGATGCTGACCACATTAGTGGGTGCCCAGAACTGACCCGCCTCCCACCCTGTGTCATGATGTGACCACTCACAATGGGCAAAAATGCCCACCGTTCAAAGCCCTGCTGTGGAGCTCACAGTGTGGTGGGGCAGAAAGGGTCTGGGCACACAGGCTACCATGCTTTGGGCAGCCGTACCCCATTTTACGGAGGCGCGTGTCGGGGGCACGGCTCGAAGGGGCACGATCAAAGGGGTCTGCCTGTCATATATTTTCAATTATAGCCTAAGATATTTTGGCTATCTGTGTTTAAATGTATTAACTT
>QEPC01001788.1:19482-37121 GCA_003113815.1 Sphenodon punctatus
GCAGGGTCTGGGTCAGTTGAAAAAGAGAGGTACAGCTGAGTATCATCAGCATATTGGTGACATCGCACCCCGAACCCTCTCACGACCTCCCCCAAGGGCTGCATAAATACATTAAATAATAACAGAGACAGAATAGAACCCTGCGGAACGCCGCATGATAAAGCGCGGGGGCAAGATGTCTCATCCCCCAACACCACCCGCTGACTTCTCCCCGAGATGAATGAACAGAACCATTCAAGAACAGTCCCATCCAGACCCCCCAGGTCACGTAGCCATCTCAACAGCAGCCCATGGTCCACGGTATCAAAAGCGGCCGAGAGATCTAGCAGGATGAGAAATGTTGAACATCCTGCGTCCATCTCCCAGCGGAGATCATCGACCAAGGCCACCAATGCCTTTGAGAAAGTGCAGGTTGAAAATGACTCGTTTAGTGGCCAAAATGTACATGGTGGTGAGGGGACAGTTGTAATTCTTTGGAAGAGAGAGTCCCTTCTTCCAACTGCCCCAGTGTCTTTTAATTGGGTGCAGCTGCCAGAAAGATCTGATTCAAGTATCTGGGTGTTTCTGTAGTGCATGATAAATAATAGTATTAAAGTATGAGAAAGGTCTAGGCGGGCTAGTTCATTCTTGTCATAAGGCTCCATTCTGTAAGCACGTACAGTTTAACTTTATGAGCCTACATCTAGGGCCATTTTTAAATAAGCACAGCTGGACGGGTAGGGCTGAGTGGGGAATGGATGGCTGCAGAGCACCCATGTACGTGGAATGGGTGGAGAGGGTTTCAAATGGGTGGCTCCCTGGGTGGGCACTGCAGGACCATGAGGGAGGGGGAAGTGCACTGGGCTTGTCTCAGATATCGACATATCCCGGCCAAGCGCTGGGGAACCCGGGCTCCACAGCACTCCTGGCCGGCCATTTCCTGTGTCTTGCAAAGGCGGTTTCCATGCCCGCAATGCCTCACAATGACAGACCACTCAGTCGACATGGCTGGCTGCCACCGTTCATACGGGCTGAGGATGTGTGAGCACCTGTCCCAATGCACCGTTCTGCCTGCCCCCGCACAGAACACTACAGCTTTTTTCACCAGTGCTCCATGAGTGGTCATAGGTGGGTACTGCTGCCGCATGGCACATGGGAGAGCACATTCCCAACCCCACATTCAGATGGGTGCTTGAGTGGGTGGGGGGAACTGCGTTGTAGCGGCTCGTCTAAAAACAGCTTATGCTTCACTGTAGCATATGCATAAATGCTCTCAAAAACAGTGCCCAAGCCCAAGGCCCTCGGTTCAGGATTCACCTTGGACATTAACTCACTGAGTGACCTTGGTAATTTCATTTCAGTTATTAATTTATTATTATTATTATTATTATTATTATTTTACTAGACACTTTGTTAACACTGGTAGTGCTATTTAGCATAAAGTTGTATTAATAGTTTTCTCAGTTAATCACTTAACTGCTGTGGTATACCAATCAGTTAACCAATTAGTTATATTTCATTTCAGTTATTAATTTATTATTATTATTATTATTATTATTATTTTACTAGACACTTTGTTAACACTGGTAGTGCTATTTAGCATTAAATAGTATCAAACAGAGCTAAATAGCACTACCAAAGTTAACAAAGGGTGTTTTTTCAGACACGACAATAGCACCGATTTCCAAGCTTTTCCAAGGGTGGAAATCCATGCTTGGCTGGCCTCTGATATTGACAGATGCTTCACCAAACTAAGCCCCTAAATACATGGTGGGGGGCAGGGCACTGGGCACAGTGTGTGACTGGGGCCGGCTGGCCGGCTGCATATTCACGTATGTCCTCACCGTCCCCAGCAGCCCAGCCATGGGAATGTTTGTTGTGTGGCCCAACCCAGTCCAGACCATGTCCACTGCAACTTCCCGATCCAGCCCAGGTCAGGCCACCACCGCACAGCCGTCACTTCTGTTGCCACCCAATGTGTCATAGAGGAAGACATGATCTTTCAAATTTGTAGAACCAAGGACATTTATGGCTTTATGGGATGAATCCAGCACCTTTACACACTTTATATACTTATGTATTCTGAACCAATCTTTGGGTCTTTTGTATTTCTAATTTTGTATGGCTTTTCCAAATGTTGAAAGTGGTTCTGGTTTTCTGTGTACCATTTTATATAGTTTTGCAATGGGGAGGCTAGTATACCGTGTCTTTCTGGAATACACATAGTTTTGGCCAGTCTTTCAAACTTAAACAAGTATTACACTATTTAAACTAGCTAGCTAGCTATCCTTCATCATGATCACTCAATACAAGATTCGTATCATTTTCTTTATTTTCTGGATATCTTTCATACTATTGATGTTTATTTGGGGAAATCTCAAAATCTCAAATCTCATTTTCATTATTAGTAAAATGAATTAGAAGTCATTGGAAGGCATTGATTCACCGAGATATTATCTTTGTAAAATTTTCATTATTGGCAAATTAATAGGAGCCATTGCCTCAAGAGCGTATGCATTTTTCCAACATCTTTCTTTAGTTTTTATCTTTTTTTAAAAAAATGAAATACCTTTTGACATGGTGAGAGGGGGACACAATCTGTAACTTTTTTGTTCTTTGAAATGGGGCATGTGGTTTGAGTTTTAAAGCTTATTTCCTCTTCGTCTAATGAGCCCCTGAAAGTGATTAAACGAAGAAAGGCAGGTTAAGCCAATGACATTTTATCAGAGGAAACACTATCAAATCTAATGCCAGAAAAGCCCTTTTTGTAGGTTCCCAAGATTTCTCCCAATAAAATATTTATTTACTACTGTTGCAGTAATCCAGAGCCCCAGGTGTTAAGTCTGTATCGCCTGAGCCTGAAAATGTGGAAGTATAGATCAGCAAATATACCTATATAGCTTTCCCAAGAATCCCTGGCACTGCAGGGGCTCCATTCTGGCTGCCCACTTTTATTTTGTGTCGCATTATTGTATATTGAACCCTGCTCAACCCACGTCCAGGTAAACCGGATCCAAACCAATCTTTCAACAGTTTTGTTTTGGTAACCTTTTTAAAGAAGCAGACTAAGTGCATTCAAGATGCTTTATCATTAGATCCCAAATCCTCAAGGCAGGCAGAAGATTAAAATAAGTTCAAAGCCAATTCATGTTTTAAGAAGATGGAGAGATGTGATGAATGCACAGCAGCCATTGAAGTAGATTCAGTCATAGCAATGCTTGATTCCTCATGCAGGTAAAGTAAGGCAGCTGGAGGTGACACGAGTCACCCTGCATATTAGTTAGTTTAGTTACATTTATTACTTTTTGCGTTGCAGCAGTTTCTAAAATCCCAAATCAAAGATCAGGAGCAACTTATGTTTGTATGGGTAAAAACACATGTGACGGTGGCGTGGTGGTGGCCTGACATCGCCTTGGGAGGAAAACCTCAGTGGACACGGTCCAAGGTGTGTCGGGTACTGAACAAACGTGACTGTGGACAGATCACCAGGTAAGGCAGGGAGACGCACGAATGTGCAGCAGGCCAGCCCTGCCCTTGCACTGTGCCCAGGCCGTCATGGTGGCCAGTGATGGTCAGCCATGGCAGGTGGCCATGGTGGTGGAACTTAGCCTGGGATGTGACCTCAGAGGTTTTCCAAGGTTACAGCCTGGACTAGCTGCTGACACAGCCCAAGGCAAACTTGGGTCAACGTCTAGAAGTGCCTGCACGGATGTGCAAGTGAGCTCTGGTCCAAAGTGGGCCACAATGGACTGCTGTCGCGTCTGTTTTTACCCTATGAAAATAAGTGCTCTGATATATATAATGCTTGGAGAATGGGTGTTGTGGAAAACCAGTAGCTTCTGGGCTAAATCACTCTGCTGCTGTTTTTTCATTTGCCACCTTTCCCGTTCCTAGATCTGGCCAGTGGATAAACTCCCACCTCTCAAACACCAAGTGAGTTCAGAGGATGGGAATGGAGATGAGGGCATGCAGTTAAAGATACTGATGGATCTATGGTAGAGCTGAAACAAGCAGTGAATTTACTATTTCTGTAACACTTCAGAGATCCAAGCACTACTCACTAGACATCCAAATGAATATCCATTAGGGTACCTGATCCCTACTTGTATTAGTTTCATCTTTCTTTTAACATGATTGAATGCAATCATTGATCTTCCCTTCCCTTGAGGTACTGTATCACTATCTTCCAGACAGTATGGCCCTGCCCTCTGGCTTCTGGCAGTGGCCATCTTGGTTGCTCTGACCTTCTTCTGGGGTCAGGGTATTCAGTTCATTTCTGCTAGTGGCCATCTTGAATGCACCTCTGACTTTTATCATTGTGGTTGCCCTAAGACAGCAGTGGACAAGAAACTCTGCTCCCTCCGAGTGGGAGGTAGACAGAAGAGCTAATCCCAGGGATATAGTGAAATGTGGAAGCTGTAAGCCTGTGGATGTACAATGTGTGAATAAAGGACTGTGGAGTGAGTAACTCCATGTAATGCAAGTGATTTGGGGCTGTATCCAGCAAGGACTTACAGGGAACGACTGCACCCTGTTAACATGGTTCATGAGAATTTTAGAGGACCGGCAGTGGTCTGCTGGCTCAAAAACTTTGGGATCCACTGATCTAAAAACAAGTTAAGAAACAACATTCATATATGTGAGCAGCAGTGGAAGCACAAGGCAACAGTGTGATGGTTTTGACTAGGATAACAAGCAGCAGTTTTAACACATCAGTTGCACAATCACATCTGTATGTATTGCTGTTTTAGTGTATTATTAATTATTATTAATTATTAGACTTGTTGACCTAGTTAAGATAGAATCTCATTGTCTAAGATGCTGTACAAACACCTAGAAGGGCATGAGTCTTCCTCCTCCTCCCTGACCGCCGCCCTCTACACACCAAAGAATTGCAGAGCAAGTTAACAAAACCAGACAAATGTTGGGAGAGGAAACAAAGGTGAAATGACTTTTCCAAGGTCACACTGTTGCTGTGGCCAAAATGGGGTTGACTAATTTCCCCCATTTGTAACCTTTATCAGCTACTACTTTTAAATCCAGAAATTCTCCAATATGTCCCTGCAAGAGTGTGTTGGGCCAGACCACTTATAAAAAAAGAGGGTTTGGAGGTTGCTGGTTTTTTTGAAAAAAAAAAAAACAGCTTTAAGTTGTTTTTTTTTAAAGAAAAAAACACAAAAACCCCCAAGTTAGGGTTTTTAGACTTTCCCTAGCACCTCGTCGCTTTAGTCTTCTTCTTGATATTCTTAGGGTCTCCTTCTCCCCAGTAACTAAGCTAAGCATAACTAAACTAAGCTAAGCATATACACAACTTCTTGGATGTATTCCTGTCTCTCCCGGTGTTCTGCTCCCCTTCCTCTCCCCTCCCTTGTCTCTCTTAGATTGTTAACCCACTGGGACCTGTCTATAAATAAATACTATATAAATTAGACAAAACCATATATATATATATTAGACATATATATTAGATTATAATAGCTATATAGATAATTGATTAGATATTAGATAATAGTTTTCCTTTCCCCTTCCCCTGTCTCCCTTAGATTTAGATAAATATTAATTGTGCACAGGAATCAATAACGATATCGATACCAAAAATAAAATCTTTGTTTGAAATGGTACCGATATCAATAACGATATCAATAATGAATATCGATACTAATAATGAAAACGATACCAATATCTATACTGATAATGAAAAGGATATCAAAACGATACCAAAAATAATAACAAAAACAATAATGATCATGAAAACAGAAATGACATTGTCTTTAACAATGATAACAAAAATGACATTTTTGAATAATGAAAACGAAAAACAAAAACGACATGGGGGCCTGGTGCACACCCCTAATACATAATAGTAATAGTAATAATACACAGCTGTATAAAAGGTAATTATGTTCCAGTAAAAGTAAAAGAGAAAAAGGGTTTGGAGTTAGACCATATGTATGGAAAAGAAAAGTCAAAACCAACACAGACTAAATACACTTGAATAATCCCTGAATATAATTCTCATTTCTCACCCTCAAGTACAGTTCTTAGTATAACCCTTTCCTTTGGCAGCTGAGTTCCTCATTTCAGATGAGGAAAAGAAAGCAAAGAGTATTTTTTGGCTCTTGACTTATATAAACCAAACAGTCTTTGTTCAGTGTTAATTTGATTTCATCTTGTTTGTCCAAACCTCTGCTTTCTGATAAAAAAACATCCTGATAGCTCCCTAGGGAGTGGCAAGCACAATCTTCTGAGTAGCCTTTGCCTATCAACATCAGGTACTAATTGGTACCTGATTGTGCCCAAATTCGGGTACCTCAGATGTCTCTGAATGTCAATTTCTGGTCCATTTTTTTTTTACTTCCTTATTGATTTATCAACTTCCAGCACCTATTTATTGATTTTTCATCCTGGAAAGTCAACTTCTGGTCCCAGAATATCAACTTCCAGTCCCAATTTTTTAATTTTTTACCAGTTTTTCAGTTTTCCAACCCAATATACTGATCAGAAAGGGCACTTTTAAATGAGCGGGTCACCATTGCACGACCCGCTCGCGCGATATTTCAAAACCCTGGAAGGCGGGATTAGACGAGACGGAAGTCCTGGATCATGCACATCAAAGGCATTCGCGCATTGTTTGCAGATCGCAAATTAAATACTTCGATTCCATCTCGTCTAATCCCGCCTTGCGGGATTTTGAAATATCGTGCAAGTGGGTCATGCAACAGTGACCCGCTCACTTAAAAGTGCCCTGATTGGAAAATTGAAAAATCGGTACCAGGAGTTACCCAGTTTTTGGGTTTCAAGGTACCCAGTCAGTAACCAGTAACCCATCGGGTACCTGAAAATGTGGGTGTTACTTAGAGTTGAGGAGAAAGCAAGTGTTCCCGTACCTTTGGGAAATACCTTTCGGAGGCACTTGTGACTATTCATTGGTATTTCCTCACTATTAATTGATTCCACACTTCCACTATTGTGATATCGGTGCCTGTGATTTTCCAGCATTTCTGTCATTTCCCATCAATTTCCGGTATTTTCATCAATTTTTGTCAATTTATGTCAATTTACACCAGTTTGCAGCTCTTTTAAGTGCTGCACAGTTAAGGTAGGCAGCAAGGCTAAGCTAGGCTAGGTGGTACAGGCAAGCAACTCGAGGTGCCATAAATAGCAAAAACCAGGTAAGTTTTCTTGTTGCGCGAATGAAGGTGAATGACCTGTTTCTGACAGAAACAGCATTCACTGCAATTGCTCATTTCAGGCCTAGTGTTACCCACAGGCACTAAAATAAGAACCCATTTCAGCTCTATTCAGCAGCACCCATTGTTTTACAGGTTAGAACTTATCATAGTTTTGCCTGATGGTGTTGATTCACTGGAATGAGTCTACCCAGGAATTATGCACTGATGTTGGTTTTCCCAATAACTATTACATTTTAAGTGTGACCTATGCTTCTATCATTGTAGTCAGGGTTTCACAAACATAACATTATTCCAAACATAAATAGTCAACATGCATGCTGGTTGGAATTCTGGGAATACTGCGTTTACATAATCCTAGGAGATTCATGAAAACCAACAACATGGAATAGTACATAAATCATAACCTTCCATTACAGGATCTCAGTTAGGAATAAAACCCAGATTTCCAGAGTCCCTATCCTCTGGCTGGTACTTTCCTCATACATGCACTCATGTACCACAACTGGCATCCTTGTTTTTTCCTCTGCAGTGAAGCCTGGTGGAATAGCTCCATCAAACCCACTCCTGGTGCAATTTCTTAGTGTCCCACTCCTGTTAAATACCCCTATATACACTTACAGTGATGGAAGGGCATATTCTGATGGAGAGCATCCTGGGAGGATCAGTGGATATTAATTTTGGGAGTTGGAGCAGTTCAGCCCTCCGAATAGCCATTTGACACATATGGCCTGTGTTATAACTGGTATCAGACTAAAAGATCACAAAGGATGTGGCCATCATCCATTAAAGTCAATTACAGTTTTGCCGTGCACTTAATTTTCTATGTGCCACATGCTTGACTTCAGTTGGTTTAGGACTGTGACCAACATTTTTTAGTCTTTTAACCTGTATCTCAGTAATCTCTCTATCTGAACATTGCTGCCCAGGTTTTACAATGGTTCCCCTCACAGCAGCAGCCTTTGTGTGCACCTCATCCTCTGTCTTCATAAAGGTCCCCTGTTCTTGCCTGCCTCCTCCTCCTTGAAGTCACATTAGCCATGCATTTCCCTACAGCATCTCTCTGCAGTCAGACATATGCAGAACTGTTGAGCAGAAACCATAATGCTCATGTTTCGCTCGCCCTCTTGAATTTAGATGTGACCCCCTTGCTATTCATGCTGCTTTTGAAGATATAAGCCTCCCTTATTCCACAGTACTACTTTTGTTACTGATACCCCTGCTACCATTTCTCTTCGCTGGGAGCAGATGCCTCATCCATAAAGAGCAGAGGGGAACTACCCTTAGGGCACAGTACACTAAATGTGATGGCAGCAAGAGAAATACAAAACCAATGGCAGCTCATACCTATGTCAAGAAAAGATGCAATGGTGGTTGGCTGCCCTTCGGACAAGCATATACATTTACAGATGGCATATGGTATAAATGTGCAAATGAGGGCTTGTTGGAAAATAATTATTTTAAGAATAAAATGAAATTTTTATTATTAATATCATCAATCATTTACATAGCACTTTCAAGGTTCACTGCTTTACAGTAGGGCTGGGCGAACAGAACGGAGTTCGGAAATTCGGTTCGGTTTGGTTTGAAATTTGAGTTCAGAAATTTGGTTAAATTCGGTTTGAAATTCGAGTTCGGTTCGGAAGTTTGGTTCGGTCGACCGAACAGTCCAAGTTTGGTCAAATTCCAAACTTCCAAACCAAGTTCGGCCATTCAAAACCAGGTTTTTTGGTGTGTGTTGCCACTAGGGATGGGCGAACAGAATGGAGTTCAGAAATTCGGTTCGGTTCGGTCTGAAATTTGAGTTCGGTTTGGAAGTTCGGTTTGGTTGACCGAACAGACCGAGTTCGGTCCGAACTTCCGAACCGCGTTTGCCCATCCCTACTTTACAGTCCTTATGTAGCTCACCCTCACAACTACCCAGAGATGTGGGTTATTATTCCCACTTTACAGACAGGAAACTGAGGCTAAACAATAGAGGGTGTTTTTAAACATGATGCTACCATGCATGGTTGACCACCCAGGAGCCACTCATCCAACCGCCCATCTGAAGGTGGGAGTGGGGGAATGCATGCTCCCACAAGCCACTCAGCACCCACTCATGACCACTCACAGTGCACTGCTGAGAAATCCAGAGTGCGCCGTGTGGGGCAAACCAAAAAAAGTGTGTGACAATGGGCACCCACACATCCCCTGCCCATATGAACCAGGGTGGCCTCCCATGCCAGCAGACCAGTCCACCTCTCAGAGGCACTCTGGTCGGGGGGCAGGGTGGGGGGCGGGTCACAGTCTTTGTAAGTCGCAGCAACTGGAAACAAGCGCTGGGTAGCCATGTCAGATTCAAAGGTCAGCCTGGTGCCCATGGGAGGTGGAGTCCAAGGCAGCTGCCACTGTATCCACACTGGGAGCCACACATTAGAATCCCTTCCCACTCACTCCACCTGAGTGGCTGCTCCGCAGCTGGGCCACTCAGCAGCCAAAACTCCACCCCCACCCCAAGCTTTGCTCAATTAAAAACACCCAGACGCTTTGCCCAATGCCATGTGGTGAGTTAATGGTTAAGAGTTGGAGACAAAGTGGTTAAAATGATCTCTTTTATTAGACCTACTTCTGTTGGTGAGAATATGCAAGCTTCCAGGCCACACGGGGCTCTTCCTCAGGCATGTCACATAGAAATTCAGAAATATAAATCTTGCATCACTCACTGCGTATTGAATATTCTCACCAGCAGAAGTTGATCCAATAAAAGATATAATTCGGACTACTTCTCCTGCATTTGGAACCGACATGGCAACCACACTCTCTCTCTAGAATGGTTAAGAGGTGATATGAACGCTGGTCTCCCAGGTCCAAGTCCAACACCTTATCCACTAGGCTACACCGAAATCCAAAATAATTCATGAAAATACATTTTGACCAAAAAGTCAAAATGCCAACAATTTTTATTTAAACCGTTTGGGCAGAAAATACCAACAGTGTCAATAACAAGCTGTTGATGTTATCAGGACAAAGAGTTGAAATTTCAATGTTTTCTACGCCCAGGGTGGGGAACCTTTTCCCTCTCAGGGGCCAATTTGAAAATTAATATAAGCTCAAGAGCTCTGAGGGCCATATAGATGTTGGGGGCAGGAGTGCTTAAGAAGTGGACTTAGGATGAGAAGGGTCCAGATCATGAATCTGTGCCATGGATCTGCCTCCTGGTCCTGTGTCAATGTCCTCATCTCTGTTCCCTTACTATGATCTCAGTCTTGGGCTCTAGCTTGGGTTAGGAACTAGATCCAGGGCCCAAATCCAAGAAGTGGAAAGGGACCAAACAAAAACTAGCCATGGGCCACATTTGGCTGCTGGACCTGAGGTTTCCCATGCCTGGTTCTACACTGTTGACATTTCTGATAGTTCTGATGAAATGAAAAAGGGACACGTTTAACCTACAAAAAGGCTTATGTGATCAGGGGTCCATGTGTCAGGAACTCTCAACTTTCAAACTGGTGGTCCCCAAGATTTCTGGATAAAGGTCATCTCCTCAGAGTCATTGCAATCCCTTGACCTGGGGGAAAAAAACATGGGCTGAGTTTGACCTACAGGTTAGAGGAAGTTCCTCACCCCTTGAAAGGTCTGATCCAATCCTATTTTTCTACAAAGCTTTACTAATGGAAGACTGCAGGATTTGGCAAGATAGGTCATTGTTAGGGGTGTGCACTTTGTTTTCGTTATATTGATAACAATAATGACATTCTCGTTTTCATTATCTTTGTTGCAATAATGATAATGAAGGTAAATAATAACAAAATCAATAATGATAACGACAGTTGTTATTGATTTTTTTATTGCCAGACAGGTTTTTTTGGAGAGAAATATAGAGAGGGAAGAAGGCAGCAGATATCTCAGAGCCAGAAACAGTGCTGTATTCTTGANTGCTGTCTAGCCCCAGCTTTATTAAATTCCGCAAAAATGGTTTCTACTCAACTAAAAATTACAACCTTTATTATGAAAAAGTGCTCCCTGCTGGTCACTAAAATGAGTAGTGGTGTGGATGTGGATGAGACAGGTGGGAAGTTTAATTTATCAAACATACAAATCCCCTCTAGGGTGCCTTTTGAACATTGGCTTACAAATTGCTGAAAGTTCCTTAACACTGAAATCCAATTTAGAGGATAGTTTTCTATGTTTTGTAGATAATTTTGCTTAGGGATACCCACAGAAGTTGCAGGAGAATATTTGTACTTTAACGCCCCCAAATCATATTAAGTTTGTTCTGCCACAAGGTCCTCCAGTGGAGGGGGTTTCCATACCTTCACATTTAACCGAGAAAAAGGAAGCAGTGGAGGAAATGAAAGGTTTTTTTTTCTGAGTTGAACAGTATCAAAAAATCTTGTCTGGAGTTAAAGGAACAGTTTGCAGCTTTAGCAATGTATTTAAGAATATAAGGTCAATTGGGGGGCAAGGCATAGCTCAAGTGGTAAGAGCACATGCTAAGGTCCCAGGTTCAATCCCCAGCATCTCCACCTCAGGATCCCTGGTAGCACACCTGGCGGAGACCTCCACTGGGGGCTTGGAGGGGTCCCAGGTCACCAGGATAGCCTCTGCCGGAGACCCTGGAAGAGCCAGATTTGGACCCAAATTTGAAACCCCTACTGCCATGTCAGGTTGTGACAATACTGGGCTAAGATGGACCATTGGTTTGACTCAGTTAGGCAGTTTAGTTTGTTAGCAGAAATGAGAAGTCTAGAGACACCTTTCCAGTAGATGCTGAGTTTGTAACAATTGATAGTTACAAGGGTTTGGAGGAAGGTTCAGATAAGCTGGTGTGGAGGGACAAGAAGCAATATTTGTGGGAACAGAACATTCTTTTTTATGACTGTAAGAATTGAACCATGAGTAAATCAGGGATCCATAATTTTGGTTCAGGCTTTTCAGGCCTGTATAGGCCAGAGAGAGAAAAGAGCTGACAGTTTCTAGAAATAGAAACAAGGATATCCTGATAAGCAGCTCTTCTCCAGTCTCTCTGGAGCCTGAAAGTTGATGTAATGTTATGGATCATGAACCAATTAGAGGTGGTTCTCACGGTAGGTAGAAATGTGTGACAAGTCATCCATAGCATAGGTGATGTTTGATTGTCCCCAGCTCATTGACTGGATGTGAGTTCTTTGCTTAAGACCCGATAAAAAGTGACTCAGGTCCCTCAGGATTCAGATCTCGCCTGGGATTATATGGTCTCTTTGGATTCCTTGGCTCTGTGTAACGCCTAGTACCTGTGATCAACCCCCCCTGGTCTTCTTGGATTCTGGTAAATAAACTCTTTAACTTTCTACTCTAATAATACTCTGTGTTTACCCACTCCAGTGAAGTTAATGGGTTTCATCTCTCATGGTCTATGAACTTTGTATCACCTTTCTGGGTCAGGTTTCCCCTGACAGCCCAGCCTTCCTAATTACAACAAGGATTTTATGCCCCTTATAAAAGAAAATAGGGTTTCACTATGAGAAACGATTCTGAGATATTTGGTGGGTAAATTTGAACTTCTCTATCCATGGCTATATTATATTTATGGCTAGACTTGTTTCTTATCAAGGTTGTTTTAAAATACCCTCCAATTAGGGTAGGCTTCTACAATCTTTATTTGCAACATCAACATTTTAAATATGACTGTAGCTTCCCAATTAGGTTTAGAAGTAGGTCAAGATAATCTCCCCATCTTTATACAGAATTGGAGACCTGAGTCAAAGGGCTTGGAGCTAGGCTGTCTTCATATCCTCCTGCCTGTGTTGATAAAGGTGTACATGCAGTAAAAAAAACACATACTTTTTATAACCACAACTTACCAAAAAGATATGTTTCTAAAGAATAAGACCCAAATGGGAAAGTGACTATTGAGCTGTTACTATTCTAATAATATTGGCAGGAGAGGTTTCAGGTTACTAAACTGTAATATAGCAGGGTTGCTTAACAAAATGATAGATCCGGATTGGTTAAAATTTGCCAACCATGTTTCTTGAAAAGTAATAATACGGGCATAGTAAATAGAGGACTTTGTCCTAAATGGCTGTAGATCTTTTGTCACCAAGGCATGGAGGGAGAATTAAAAAGGTAGGTTGAGGGGAGGGTTGGTTACTCTTATTTCTACCAGTGTAACTTGTGAGCCATAGATACACAGTGTAACTTGTCACCCATAGATCAACACCAAAACCTTGAACCTGCCTCGGCACGCTATTGGCAACCAGTGCAGAGTCTGGAGCACAGGTGTTATGTGCTCCCGATGACCCATCCTCGAAAGGAACCGGGCCGCCGCATTCTGCACTAGCTGCAGCCTCCAAACCAAGAACAAGGGAACCCCCAGGTAGAGCACGTTGCAGTAGTCCAGCCTCAAAGCTGGACTATATAGAGTGAAGAATCACCATTTTCCATTGATAACTAGGATTGTGCAATTTGTTTTCTTTATATTGATAATAATAATGACATTCTCGTTTTCATTATCTTTGTTGCAATAATGATAATGAAGGTAAATAATAACAAAATCAATAATGATAATGACAGTTGTTATTGATTTTTTTATTGCCAGACAGGTGTTTTTGGAGAGAAATATAGAGAGGGAAGAAGGCAGCAGATATCTCAGAGCCAGAAACAGTGCTGTATTCTTGAACTGGGCCTGTGATGGGTGGAGAAGGACCTGATGAATGTAATTGCTGGCCAATGAGCAGCACAAGCAGGTCCCAGGCAATTGAATGGCACCCTGTGATTGCTCAATGCCTCCTGTCTTCCAGAACCAATCATGGGAGCTCTGGGGAGGGCACTGCAGCCCTTTATGTTGCAGGGCCAGGCTGTTTGATTCTTGTTCTATGTTAGCTCTTGCTGTGTCAGGTAGCATTTATAGAACTCTGGTGCTTGCACTAAAAAGATATCCCAGCCCTCTCTGTTATACCTTACCTTATACTCTTTATTTTACCTTTTCTCTTCTGTTGTCTGTCTCCCCCTGTATATGGACGGACGGACGGACAGACGGACAGAGACAGACAGACAGACAGACAGACAGTAGGATAGGATAGGATAGGATAGGATAGATACTTAGAATACATAGGAGATAGAAGTTTATTGATATAGATACTTAGATAGGAATATATTGCATATAGTAAAAGGTTATTAGGTGCAGGTTTAGGTTAGACATACATATTAGTAATTTTTCATATTGTCATTGTGCCCTTATTACTACTGCATTATAATGAGAAAGGGAGGAAGGAGTTCAACTTCTGAGAAGTCTGGGGCAGGTGTCTGCTGTCATGTCTGACACTGGTGACAGCCCGCAAAGGAAACAATACCAAAACCAAAATCTTCATTATTGCTAGAAATCGATACCGATACCAATAATGACACCGATAACAAAGAAATTTCGCTATTAACAATAATGAAAACAACAGTTTTTAATAACAAAAAATAAAAACAAAAATAAAAACGTTATGGGTCCCTGGTGCACATCCTTTGTGGCAACGATGCTTCCATAGAAAGCAATGAACTGTGTCACCCACTTCCACTTTTTATTTCCAGTATCTGAGCACATACATCCCCTGCCAATATGGACCAACTAATCATGCCATTAACAGTTTAAAGTTGGTTTTATAGATGGGGCACTGAGGCTTCGGGCTGCTCCTTGGACCCTCAGAGAATACTCACGAAGTTCCGAGAGGGGCTCTGGGGTGGGTGGGTGCTTAAGGGAGAGCGGGAGGCCTAGCGGGGGTCAGCACCATCTTTGAAAAGGGTTGAGCATGCTCAGAAAGGGTCGCTCAGGTCGTAAATAAAATTATTTATTTTTTCCCTTTCGAAGTTACCAGCTGCGAAGAGGCCATGCACAGGACCCCCCTGGAAGGAAAATAACCCACCCCTGACCCCCCATGCTAGGCCCCCCACTCCACCTAAGCTCCCACCCCATCCCTGACCCCCCACTAAACCCCTGACCCCCTTCCCTGGCCCCTCCCTGGCCAGCGGGGACCAGGGAAAGGGGAGGAAGGGCCTAGTACTGGCCTCTGTCTCCAGCTTTCCTGCCCTCTGACTCCCTTCCCTGCAGTCTGCCAAGGATTTTCCAAGTTCTGAAGTTCCGGAACCCTTCCTTGGAATTTCAGAACTTGGGAAATGGAGGCTGAATGCACCAATCCTCTGTGTGTTCTGAAGAAATCCAAGGACCAAGTTTCTGCACTAGGAAAAACTTATTAACTCTAAAAACAGTTTGGGAATAGTGGTTGACTAGGGAGGTTGTGGAATCTGCTTACTCCTCCTCCTTCTTTAAAGCTGGACAGGTATCTAGCTGTTTTGCTATAGGTACAAGGAATCCTGCTTTGGAACATGGGGCTTAGTCTAGATAGCCCTAAATGCCGGTATGATTCTATGTAGCAGGAATCCAAACAAGGGTTGGAGGTCCCTTCCATCCCTCTATATTTCTTATGATTCTAAGACATTTAGCCACCCAGTCTAGTAAATGTGATGTTAAAACCCACTTGTGTTTGCTGGGGACAGTATGTCCATCCTCAATCAAATGCAATGCCTGACCCTTTTTTGGGGGGGGGGGGGGAAAGAAATATTTAAAATCTAACTGTATATAAGTCAGAATGTTGGTGTTCCTTCTAAGCAAACAGGCAGAGCAAATTCTCTCAGGATAGAAATGGAGACAAAATTCCCCACTCATACCTCTCCTCCTTATAATATAAGACAATGCCTCTTGATCACATTCCACATACTTTTGTCAGCAGGAAAGTAGGATTTATTTAACTGAAAGTCCGGGTGGCTTCAAGCTTCACTTGAGGGTGGTCAAAAGTGCCACATCCGGGATTCAAAGATGATGGAAAAGAACCCCCTGCTTGTCCTCACAGGTGACCTTCTATTTGAGCTGTCAAGTTATCGTGGCTCCATCTGTAAACAAAGGAATTGCCAGTTCTCTGGGTAGTGTCAGGATCGCACTCAGTGTGACACCGTGTTTGGATGTTCAAAGGATCCCTCTCTCCTTGCTTTTTCTCCAGGCTTAATAAAGGAACTGCTAAAACCCATGTACCCCCGATAAGATGACAAGACAGTCTTTTAGTGTTATTGATTGTATACAATAGGTGAAGTGATTCATTATTTCCTATGAGTGACTTTCATCTTTTGGCGAGATGTGCTGCAAATTCCTTGGGACAAATTTGCTTCTTTAAACTTTCATTGAGGTATACAATTTTTCACCAAGCCAAAAAAGCTCACCCAATAGGTTTTCCCTGATAAAAAAGGCAGAGACTAAGAGCATATATATTTAAATGGAATCGGAAATGATAACACCTCAAATAAAATGGATTGTAGATTGTTTTTTTAAAAACCCTTCTTTTTTTATTTACTTTCAGATAGGGGTACCTCAAAGCCCAAATAGATTCTGTGGGGTAAGACAATTCAACCTCCAGTCACCATTTCCATACAAGTATGCATGCTGGATGTTTATATTGTTGAACTGGAAAGTATATTTATTAATCTATCAGGGAAAGTATAAGTGTTAGTCAATAATCCAAGCTCTGATTTAAATGTAAAATAATGCTCTCCAGCAGCTTGTATTTTAAAATGTAGGTGCCCCAGGGTTAACTTAATTACTTGAAAACTTTGGAGTTTGTTCTAACTTATTTCTACTTATTGATTGTTTTTAGAGTGAAGTCATTTGGCTTTTTAGTGGCAGTGCTAGCACTTAGTGCCAGCACAAGTCCTCTTGAAGTGAATGGGACGTGCATCAGTGGTAAGTGAGAGTACCAGCATTAATAGCTGAAGGATTATGTAGTTTTCAGTAACAGTGGCTGACTAAGCTCAGGTTAGCACCAGAATCTTTCATAGAAGTTGCCAGTACCATAAGGTACCCGCTCAATTTTTATTTTTCTCCAATTCTCATAACTCAAATATATAGGCAGTGGTTTGTTTTTTCCCCTTCTGTCCATTCTGTTGCTATAGTTTTTTAAAATCTCGACTAGACTGATGGATTTTAATTTCTCTAGTGTGCCCTTTATGTCATGAAATTACACGGTCCTTCTTTGCCAATGTTTGGACTCCACATGTATCTTTCAGTCATATATTCCCTTTCAATACTTTACTGCCCAAAAAGCCCACTTCAGTTAACTCTGCCATGAACCGGAATGGTGAGCTCGATTCTGTTATGCTTCAGGCATTATTATTTTGATTTATATTCTGCCTTTTCCCCAGCCAACGCAAGGCAGATTACAATATATATATTTTTTAAAATAAAAAATCTCACTATACAACAGTTGGAACCATGTACAAAATAACCATCAAGCACGGTTCCTTCCTATCCCTACTAGCATTTTCTTCTCTCTCTTGCACACAGGAATTCCCTACCTCAAACCCACTCCCCATTCCCTTATCTGGTAGGGATGGGCGAACAGATCGCGGTTCGGGTTTGGCCGTTGGGTTCGGCTGCGTTCGGTTCGTCCATTCGGTTTGGTTGCGTTCGGTTCGTCC
>QEPC01001788.1:74283-92464 GCA_003113815.1 Sphenodon punctatus
GTTTTAGTGTTTGTAGGAGTAGGCCTGTGTACTTATTAGATAATCCATTTAGTTCATAGCATTTAGAATAGTTAATAGCAGTTAGATTTAGTGTAGATAGATAGATATAATATTTGATAAAAAAATAAATTAAAAAACCCATATAAAAACAAAAAAACAAATAAAAAACAAAAGAAAATCATATAAAACCCAATAAAAAAACAAAACAAAAAAAACCCACCCATAACATTTTCCGAACGGCCGAACCGAACGGCAGAATGGCCGAACAGAACGGCCGAACCCGAACCTGGCGAATTAACCGAACTGCCGAACCGAACGGATGAACCGAACCGAACAGCCGAACCGAACGCAGCCAAACCAAACGGCCGAACCCAAACCACAATCTGTTCGCCCATCCCTAGTCTGTTTTCACTAATTGTGTGGGTGCATGGAGCCTAAGTTGTAAGCAAGTACAATATGTGAGATTTTACAACGTCTTTGCTTACATGGTGTGCAAGGTAAGATAGGAGTTTTAACATACAATTTCCATGGTTTTGGGAGGATGGCTGAATTGGCGCTGCACCGCAAAGGAGACATGGACACTTAACTGGGGTTTAAAGACTGCACTCTTTATTATCTTAACAACATCAACAGGATCAACATCAACACCACCCTCCCCCTTAACAAAGCTGGTCAAAGGGTCTTTAACTTATAACTAGAGGCCCCAAGGTATGAGGTAAAACCTAGGTTCACCCTCAGCAAGCCCGCAACAGTCCTCCCCCACCCTGGCACAAACCACATGTCTTGGACAGTGGGGACGTGCAATCTGGGTGAGGTCCCTTTAAAAAGACCTCCATAAGCAGGGGTCAACTGATGTGATGCACCCAGGTTCTGGGCCTACTGTCTGTGGTGCCTCATTGGTTCCTTGCCCAGCTGGGGCTCAGCTAGTAAGAGGCCTTCAGGCCCCTTCGGCTAGGAATACTCACCTGGTTCTGTGCCACTGCTTCTGCTGCCATTGGCTTGACCACACCACCACTCACAGCCGTCCTCACCGGCTGCACTGGCTGCCACCAGCACTACTGCACCACAGCCTCTGGTTCTGGAGTGCAACTGGAAGCTCTGGGGCTGCTGCAGCACAATGGGGGTGCAAAGTTGTTTGCACTTCCAGGCCAGCTGTCTTGCAACTGCCAGGCTTAGTCTGAAGCAGGTTATATTGCACCACAACCCCATTGCCAGGGCAACCCTAGTTGAGTTGCTCACTTTGGTGCTGACCCCCGTTTTCTTCTCTCAGTTCAGGCAGCACCCAAAACTACTCAGCCTGAAAGGGGGTGGGGGGGAAGAATCAGGATTTCTAAGGCTGCTTTTACACGAGCAGTGGGATGCAGCATGCTGAAGAATATGCTTCCTGAAAAGCCCGGCAAGGTGCATTTAGATGCAACAGAAGTAGCCAGCTGCCATAGGAATTGTGGCTCACATGGTCTTTTTGAAGGTGCATTTGTGAAGCCTCAATAGCAGGGTTTCCCAAATGCACCTTCAAAAAGACTGCGCGAGCCGTGATCCCTGTGGAGGCCAGCTACTTTCGGTGCATCTAAACGCACCCACGGGGCTTTCCAGGAAGCACGTTCTTCAACGTGCTGTATCCAGTCATTCTTGTAAAAGTGGCCTAAGAGCCTTAACTCCTCTCTTAAATCAAAGGTTTTTTTTAATCTATGTATTCTATTATTAATTGGTCAAGTTCTGTAGTCTTTGTTCAGACAAAACTCCCATTGAAGTGATGGGAGGTTTGTGCTTGGAGGATATCCCTGTATTTGGGCTTATATGCTTGTCAACACAATGAGCGTGGCTCTAAACACTGCCATTGTGGACCATGTGGTATTACACTACAGCTGTTTAAGAATGTCACACAGTACTGTATGCTGTTCTACAAAGGAAGAGGAAAGTAATTGTATCCAATAAGTGAACTTTAAATAAAAGCTCTGTTTTAACTTTTTCAACTGCTTTTGGAACCAATGCTCACGGTTGCTGTGGACTATGTCCTGCATCACCGAAGTCTGTGAGAGAGAGATTAGCTATTGCAGGGGGTGGGGAAGCTTTTCTGTCCCAGGGGCCACACTGAAAATTAGTATGAGCTTGGAGGGCCACATACAAGTTGGGGGTGGGGGGTACTTAACATGTATATTCAAGAAAAAGAGGTCCCAGATCATGGATCTGTGCTATGGATCTGTCCCCTACCCTTATGCACATGCCCTCATCTCTTCCTCATTATCCTAAACTCAGGGTTTCAGTGCTTGGAGGTAGAAACTGGATCCAAGGGCCAGGTTCAGGCACTGGAAAGGGGCCACATAAAAACTTGCTGAGAGCTGCATTTGGCCCCCAGGCCTGAGGTTCCCCACCCCTGAGCTATTGGCTTCAGTTGGTGTTGCACCAGGCCATATTAGTGGAAAAGGCTGGGTAAATTAATTATTTCCCCCTTTTTTTCCAGCTGATTTGTTCTGTGCTTTGGGGTATAGTTATTCACTTCCTCAGTTTCCTTTGTTGTTAGTCGCTTAATTGGTTTTCCTTGTTGTTCCTTTGTCTTTCACACAGCAACATGGGAGAGGAAGAAACATATTTAAAAATAGGAAATTGGGTTGAAAAATCCCACCAAACTTGGCAAGGGTCATGGTATCCCTAACGAGCAGGAAAGGCTAGGATCTCAGCAAAAAGGTGCACCTCAAAACTCTAAGGCCACAGGGAACAGGGCCCTATGGATAATCTAAATCCAACTACTGGCATGGAGCTGGCATGGGGCCCACCCCCTGCCCATACTGGCTGTGCTTGCCTGCCAGAAGAGTAGATAAGAGGCAGGCATCTGGGGGGGAAGGGGGGACCATGGGACCCAGATGCAGAGGGAAGACCTAGGAAAAGAACACACGGAAGCAGCTTCCCCACTGGGCTAGAAAGAGCTGCAGCAGTGCAGAACCCTCTCCCTTCCTCTTCCTCCACCCCCACAAGCACCAGTCCCAGTGCTGACAGGAAGGTGTGACAGATGGTACCATCAGGGCCGGCCTTACCCTAAGCGGACCCCAGGTGAGAAAGAAATGCAGGGCCCCATATGTTCTGCTGGCGGCAAAACCGCTGGCGTCCGGCGGGCCTACGGGCGCTGCCCAGCTCAGAGGGTGCTCCTCGGTCCGGAGTCGGCTCGCTACCCAGGATGGGCTCAAGGATGGGTGGAGGGGCACTTCCCTCCGCCCATCCCCAAGCCTGAGAGGCCATTCGGATTCTGACCAAATCGGATCACTCACCTGATCCGTTGCCGGTGCCGCCTCTGCTTCCGTTGTTGCCAGCCTGGACCCCGCACCAGGCTCGGGGCCCCACCCTCTGTTGCCTGGCACACTCTCAGCCAGGGAAAATGAGAGAGAGAGAGGCAGAGGCCCCGCCTCTCCCTAATTTTCCCTGGCTGAAACAGCCAGGCAGGCAGCGGAGGGGGTCAGCGGCGTGAGGGGGAGATGGGGCTTCTGACTTCTTCTCCCTTACTTCTTCCGGAAGTGAGGGAAGAAGCAGAGGCCCCACCTCTCCCTCATGCTGCTGGCCCCCTCTGCTGCCTGTCAATCTCTCAACCAGAGGAAATGAGGGAGAGGTGGGGCCTCTGCCTCTCTCTCCCTCATTTCTCCTGGCCGAGACTGTGCCAGGCAGGGGGGGGGGAGTCAGAATTGAGGTATTTAATTCGCAGTCGGAGAACAATGTGCAACCACCTTTGATTCACCTGATTGCAACCATTGTCTCGTCTAAATTCCGCCTCGCGAAATTTGAAAAATCGTGCAAGCAGGTTGCACAACGTTGACACGCTCATCTAAAAGCAGCCTGAGCATATGAAGGGCAGTGTGCCACTACAAGCTTCTGCTGTCCAGCATGACCTGTTTCTGTCCAAGGCAGCAGTGGTCTCTGCCCTCAACCCTACCCATCCCTACACTTGCGTCCAGCCACTACCCATACACTGGACCACGCCTTCCCTAGGGTGGACCCTTCCTCAAAATGCAAAGCAAGTAGCCACTGGTGCAGTCGCCAAATTCCTTCTTCTTTTAGGGCAATGGCAAAAATACCAATCACTACCACAGTGTCGGAGCTTGAACTCCTAACATGTGAAGAAATATCAACAATGTCAATGGGAGTTCCGCCATGTCACAGCCATCAATGCCACTTTAGTTATCAATCTCCACGACATGCCTGTATTTTCATTTAATTATACAAAATTCAAAAAAATTGCAGAGGGAGGAATAGATAAGATGATGGATGGAGAAGATGTCCATTCTGGAGCCAAGCCTTGCTGTCAGGCCAGTTTTATCACAATCAGGGATCCAATCAGAACCTGAAGCTCCAACTCTGACCATGCCCTCTGTTTTGCGAGACCACGCTTTCCCTGTTGCTCCTCTCCCTTTCCCTCAACCCCAGTTTTATTTGCTTCCCAGAGCAGGTGGAGAAGCAGTGGGGTTGCTCTCATGGAACAAGGGGTGGGCGGGTGTCACATAAGCCCAAGACCTGGACTCAGGGGTTCTTTTGCAAGCAGAAGCCTAAGTGCCTCTAGAAGCTTTCAGAGTGGGTGGGGAGGAGGCAGGGCCAGCACTCTGCTACCACCTCCCATCTGCTCTGAATATTTCCTAGTAGCACTCAGACCTCCTTCAAAGGTTCTGCCAGCAAGGAAATTTTCAGAGTGGGCAAGGGTGGAATACTAGCCCTGCCCCCTACCACTTCCTTCCTGGTGGGTTTGCTGCAGCCTGGGGAGCCCTCTGGGTGCTGAGGTGGTGCTGCCATCTTTGCAGAGGTGAGGCTGTCCAGGAACCTAGAATAATACTCTTTTTACTGCTATATTGTTTACCACATTACCGCCCAACTGAACCAGGTCTGAAGGAAGGGGGGGGGGGTGAGATTAAACAATACATGTGGTAAATGGCAATTTGGTAAATGGTAATTCAGTTAGGCAGTGGATACTTGTTTCAGCTCTATACTCTAGGCTACTCTCTTCTCAAATGGACAAACCTAAATAAAATAAAAATCAGCAGGAATCTGAGGGCATCCGCAAGCAGAATAATGGCTCTTCAAGCCTCAGGGGATGATCTGACTTATTCTGTTTTTAAAGAGAGACTTCTAGTAAAGTAAGTTTAAAATAATATTTTAATTTCATATTCAGCTTCTTAATTCATACCATATGTTTGAGCAAAGCCCTGGAGGTTGTGAAGACCAACAATTACAGTTCACGAGCTAAGGAGATCAAGAATTGTGCAGACAACATATCAATTAATTACATTTAGAAATGGTAAATATGTGGGCATGAGAGACATATTTGCCACTCTTTTGTTCTTGTGGTATTTTGGTATTCAGACCATGTATTCTGTATACTTCATCACTCTAGATTGGCTCCAGGGAATTATACAAATGGGAGGAAGAATGCAAAACATTCTTTTACCGAGTGCCTTGTGATGTACAGCATAAATCCAGCAAGGGGGCTTGAATGGGCTTGACTGTTCATGGATGATAACAGACTCTACCTTACATGTCATGACCTCTGGAGTTCTGAGGGGCTTGACTCGTATAGGGTTAATCTTTCCCACCTGTTTTTGACCATACAGCAAGCTACCCTGGTAGCTTTCCTACCACGAGAATGTGGCCCCTGACCTTTAAAGAGGAGCAGTCCAGGTTACAGTAAGAATACTCACTCCTAACAAGTGCTGCTCTGTTCTTAAATGAGAAATGGCTCACTCATCCTGAAATATTTCTCATGGTCATAGCCAGTACTGAAACAAGCCACACATGGAAAGAAAACATGGCCGGGGGGGGGGGAGCAGGGGAAGGTGGAACATTTGGTTCACTGTCCCAAAGGGTTATGAGGAAGCATATAACTCTTTGGGGTTATTTTCTGCTTTTCTTATTATCCCCTCAGATCATTTTAGAACTATTGACTCCCGAATCTGCTTTTACTGCAGGCAGTGAACTCTCATTGACATCAATGACATTTCTGAACGTGTCAAGGTCCCAGCCTGAAAGTTAATGGGATTCTTACCATTGACCTGAAAAGAAAGCAGGATCAAAAAGAGAGAGAGAGATTCATCATTACATAGTAAAATACCACAAAGTAAAAACATTTCCCAACTAGTATCTTCCATGCACCAAGGTTATCTTTGGTGCTTAGGTTTTAATCCAGTCTTTAAAAGTGAAAAATCAGTCTGTTTCTTCATTTCTGCTTCCCCAACGTTTGTAGAGACCTCTGTCTATCTTTCTGACTATTGTATGAAGTGTGGGTCTTTTGAGTGAGTTTGGTAAGTTGATCTAAGGATAAGCGTATGTGTGATGTGCATGAGTTATACTATTTCAGTGCTTGTTTTAGTTTAATTATGCTAAGAGCGGAGGGAAATGTTTGTTTTTCTTAAGAAAAGAGGGAAACACATAAGTCAGGGGTTGTGATTACTGATTTCTTTCATTAAAGAAAATAAAATCTCCCATGGACTAGAGTTTCATATTTGAGCTACAAACAATTTGTTTTTCTTCCAATTTACTACAGTATGTGAAGAGTATAAAAACTGACTTGTGAAATAGAAACATTCAAACTATTTCTCACTTTAGACAGCATTTCACATCAACGGGATAGATCATAAACCCTGTTTATGTAGACTGTCTCGAAGACACAAAACCAGCCCTATCCCAGCCCTGCTAAGGTTACAGGAAACAGAGAATTCTTTCTTTCTGCTAGGTACTATCAGTTAGATTGGATTTTTCTTCATTAGGTTGTGGACCAACTGTGTCCACCCTTCTGTAAACAACTGAGCTGGTGTTACAGAGAGAATTGGTCATCACTTATAAATTATGCTAGCCAGAAGGCCCCTTCGCCACCAAATGGCGACGACGGGAAAACTGTCACCCCCTCTCCCCCCTTTGGACGCAGAGAGGGAAGGGCTGCTTCAGCGAGGCTGGGAGGAAGCCTCGCTATGGTGAGATGGTTGCCGGGCAACCGCTCAGAGACAAATGCGCATGAGCGCATTGCTTAATCAGGGAGGCCCATCCCTTGTAGGGGAGGCTAACCTCTTGGGCGCGGAGAGCAGTGCCATTGTAAGGGTGGAAGCCGAAGAGTCAGCCCCACCCACCTCCCCTCTAGCACTGTTGGTTTATCTGGTTGCCGTTAGGGAACCGAGAAGGAATTTTAGCAACTAGCCTTTAGTTTACAAAGGGTTGCTTGTTTCGCCTCCTCAGCAGTGTAAGAGTAGGTTAAATAGGCTTGAGTGGCTAATCTGAACAATATCTTATAATTGGCTTTACCCCGATTAAAATGTGATTGGGTGTGCTTATTACTATAAATAGGGTAATTTGGCTCTATTAATTAGATGAATAAAGAATTATCATTACAGAATTGGAAAAGAAGCTAAAAAAATGCATGTTGGGAATGAGTTGTTGCACTCTGCAGGGGTCCAGTATGCTATGGTTAGGATAAATAGGAAGGAAATAGGATATTAAGAGTCATCTCCTTAAGAAATGGGGAGGTGATACCCAATGTAATGCAGGCCACCGCATGCACGGGGGTCATCGCCCTGGGAGGGGTGCTTTGCAGGGCTAGTAGGGGCATGCACTATCTTTGTGTCCTGCAGACACTTTAGACCTTACTCAAGCCCAGAGTTGGGCCTGCCCCCCTTCGGCCAAGGCCCTGGCGCTGTCGAAGGAGGGGATGTTTGATGTTGGGGTACTGGACCGGAAGGCACGTCCAGGACAGTGCTACAGTTAAAAAGTTATGTTATGTAGTTAGCATACTGGACCCAGAATTGCTTAGTGCAATTTCCCCACCAGCCTGAATTGTTGATTATTTTGATTAAAGAGAGCGACCAGTTTTTCAATCCAATATAAGTCTACGCGTCTTACTGGAGTGCGTAGACAAGTGAGTTCCCGAAAACAAAATAAGCAACAAGGCCTTATGTAATCTTCTGTGGCTTTTATGGTTTATCACCATTGACCCATCCAGGCACATAGAATAAAGCTTCGGTTTGGTCAAATCCGTGTATTGTCAAAATGGAACAATATTAAGTGGAATTCATAACCCTGTTATATGGCAGGGAAAACACTAGGATTATGGTTTTAAACCAAGAATTGGTAAGTAAGATGCTTATGTGATAGGGTGCAGTGCTCAGGGGGTAAGTCCCCACAAGATCAAGCCCACAAGAGTTTCAGTCACTCGGGGAATTAACATAACATATTCATATAGCCCAATCCATCACATTTCTTATCATCCAAGCTATGCTGGTATGCAACCCCTCTGCCCCCCTGACCCCGGCTAGCCCCAAACTCAGACACATGTTCAGTCCTTGGTTGGTTACTCACTGTTCAGTCTTCAGATCAGTATCCCATTGTCTCCTTCATCTCTCCACCAGAGATGTGCTCCCTTCAGCTTCCAGGCTTCAACTGACTCCTCTCTTCAGGCTCTCCTTCTTATATAGCCAGGAGTGGGTGTGGCTATTTGCCCGCTCTGAAAAGGAGCCGCAGCTCACAGGGCCCCTGCCCTATTACAGCTTACTTCACTGGTCTTTGCTGCAGAGACTATCGTCTAATTGAGTGTTTGAAGAATTACAGGAGTTCTTTCTCCCTGCAAGAAGCATAATTACACTTACTTGGAAATACATCCATTCTGTCAGCCCTTAAACATTCACATGTTTGTTCAGCATTCATTACAGAACTTTGTTGGGAAACCCAGGATAACCGGAAGCAGGGGATGAAATTTTCAGAGCTCAAGATCCACACAAAGGAACACCCAAAAGTTTAGATTCTGATTCATGGCTTATATAAGTCTGCAAAAATAAGGCCTGAACCTGTAAAATTCTAGGTAGCCTCAACTCTTGTTTCCCTTAATGGGGACAATGAGTTACTCACAGCCATGTAAGCCACATGATATTAGTTTATTAGATTCCCTTAGATTCTGTCTACGTGATAGAAAGTTTCCCACACTTGCTAATATTGATCAGGCTCCAGTAGATACTGATGCAGTTCCATCAGTGTTGCTAATGCTAGTCCAATTCTGTAGCATAGGACAGGTCTCTACTCTGATTACATCACTTCCAAACAGCTCATGTGACCGTGCTTACCAATCATGGCATAGGTGGTGTTTTGCACTAGGTCTCCAAGCATTGCTACCATCACTGAACTTGAATTAAGAAAGCATTTCTCAGACTTTTGCCTGTGAGACCCATTTTGAGACTTAAATGTGAACCCAGGGTTGCAGGCAGCAAATAAGACATGTGAAGTGTATCAAATAACAGTTGGGTTTGTGACCACATCCATAATCAGTGTGATTATGTTTAAAAGCACTCAGTTAGGGTGCTTTTAAACGTGGCACTGGGCTCACAGATTGAAATAATCCACCATTAGAAAAGTTGCACGGGTGGTGTTTAGAAGCACCACTGCCATTGAAAACTGCAGCTCGCACATTCTTTAAAAAACACATTATTGGCTGTTTTTACACGAGCGGGGGTAGGGGGAATGGATGTTTGGGCACGGTGTATGGAGATGTGTGTGTGTGTCCCTTTACACAACCACGCACCTACCTCCACCCATCTCCACCCACGGGGCCTCCTCCGGTTTTCCGGAGGGTTCCATGGGTGGAGGTGGGTAGGTGATGGGTGGAAGTGGGTGTTGCGTGGGATCGCACATGCACACCCACCCATCCCGCTCGGTGTTCACACAGACAAACACCGAGGGGACACCTATCCCCCTCACCCACCGCCAGCTCAACCCTGATTCAGATTCTTGTAATATTTCTTGCTCCCTTTCTGCCTCCCTGTACACCCAGGCTGGTCTCCCAGCCCAAAGAAATTAAAGGAAGGAGCAAGGAAGAAGTCACTCTGTTCACTGCCCAGCTTTCTTACCTTGTCTGGGGCTGTCAGCTGTCTCGGTGGGGAAAGCTTCCTGAATGCAAATTTTCAGGAATGGGAGGAGGGAGAGCAGGAGGGAGGGGACAGACTCAGCTGATAACTTAGCATTCTATTGGCTAGCAGGAGTCAGCAGCCAATAAAATGCTAAAAAGCTGTGATGACCCCGACTCTTCCTGTCAGCTCTTCCCCTTCCCATCTGGAAGTCCTTTCCAGATGGGATGGGGGAAAGCAGGATGGAGGGGGAGATCTTCAGCATTTATTGGCTAGCAGGTGTTTGAGCACCAAATAGAATGCTGAAAAATCTGTGCTAATGTGCCCACCTCTCCCCTTCATCCCACCCACCCACCCCCGTCCCATCTGAAAAAGCCTTCCCCCTCCCATCTTTCCAGACATACATTTCCTTTTCCAGTTTGTTGAACAATACCTTAGCAAGTGTAACTGAGATTAACCTGGTCTACTATCAGCTCTGTGTCACGTGCTGCGTTTGTATTAAATTCACAAATTGGAGGAGGTAACTGTGTCGAAGGGAAATTCCTCTTTATGGTCATTCGTTTTTCCATATCTGATTATGAAGTTTTGTGACATACCTTTCCCCCCCTCTTTGTGCTGCCATCATTACAACACTTACTCTTGAATAGTCCCACTGAAGTCAGGAGAACTACTCTGGAATAAGTAATTGGAGGTGTGCAGCCTAAGCAGCTGTCTTGTGTTGCTACAATTATGATTTGTGTGCCTTGTTGACAGCAAGTGAATTGAAGCATTTCAAAGAGACACAAAAGCCAGGAATTAGATTGGCAGTGGTCACCAGCTTGACACCATTATCTAATGGCTTCTGTCTCCAACAGTCCTAGACCTTGCTAGTTGCAGCTCAACCCCACGATAATTTAGGGGAGAGAAGGTGGGCTGTTCTGATTTGTGAATGAAATTTAAATATTTCCTTGTCTGCTGTTTCCAATAATCAACAGGCAGTATTTGCACTGGACAGCAATGTTCAAGGTAGAATTTGTCATTGGTTTAATCACCTGCATTTCTTTCAGACTTCGCCACCACTGTCTGTTTTCTATCCTGAATTGTCAACTGATGTTACAAAATAGATTTTTCTTACCTTCGGTCCTCTTGTACTGGGACGTCTCTTGGGTAGGACTGAAATGGGTACTACTTAATGGGAAGTTTTTATTTGTTAGGGCATTCGACAGGCAGGGGTAGGGAATTGGGGAAGGGGTTTGAGGGGATGGTTGGGGAGGGTTTTGTGGGGTTGTGGTGTGGAGGAGGGAGGGGGTTTGTGTTTTTATGCTGTTTTTATGTATTGTTTTTACTTGTCTTGTAAGCAGCCCTGAGCCATCTGGGAAGGGTGGGGTAAAAATTTAAATTAAAAAATGTTTAGTACCCTGCATTTTCGGGTACCACATCGGATATCCTACAGGTTACTCAGGGAATCAATCAGAAACCCAGGTACCTGAAAAATCAGTAATTTTTACCTACTACAGTTACTGATTTTACAATTACAGACCTGAATATTGGATCAGAAAACCAGAAATTCAGTAATTTTTACCTACTAGTTACTGATTTTACAATTACTGATCTGCATATTGAGTCAGAAAACCAAACAAATCGGGACAGAAATAAAAAAAATGGAAGTGGAAGTCAATTTTCCAGAACTGGAAAATGTAGGACTAGGACAGGACTGGGACCAGAAGTCAATTTTTCTTGACAGAAAACCAATAAATAGGTGCAGGAAATTGGTAAATCGACAAAAGGTTGGTACCAGAAGTCAACATTCCAGGACTGGAAGTTGATATTCCGGGACATCAGGTACCCAAATTGGGTCGCAATCAGGTACCAATTGGTACCTGATATTGACCCTGATCCTATACCCTGCAGATCCCACAAGCAAGCCACACGTGCGTGCGCATGCATGCAGGTTCCGCATGGCACAATGTGCTGCTAATGTAGATGTGTGCATGTCCCATGTGGCTGCATGCATACATGGCTCCATGCGGGATCTGCAGGGTATAGGATTGGGGGCACTGTCATGTCTATTCAGGTACTGAAAATTCAATGGGTATACCATTTTGTGGGTATCTGCTTTAGGCTCTGCTCTTGGGGAGGGAAAGTCCTTATTTCCTTCAGTTACTCTTTCCATTACCGCTTATCTGAGGGATCGCCTCACTCCCCAGGTTCTGGATCAGCCCTTGCGGTCAGCTGGGAGCGTCCTCTTTGGGGTTCCCAGAGTATCTCAGATGACGTTGATGAGGAGGGCATTCTCAGTGACTGCACTGAGACTGTGGAACCCCCTCCTGATGAAGGTCTGCTTCACCCCAGACCATCCATCTTTCTGTAGACGGTGTAAGACCTGACTGTTCCGCCAGGCTTTTGGCAAGGGAGATGGGTGATGGGGTTGCGATGGGGGGAGGGATTTTTTTTCCCAGCTCCGCTGTGGGGGTATTTTATTGTAATTATTGTAATTTTATATTTCATATTTGGTTTTCACTGATGTTGAATGATATTTCTATGTTTTTAAGATGTTGTAAGTCTGCCCAAGCTGCAGTAGCAGGAGGGGACAGCCTAGAAATCTAAGAAAACAAACAAACAAATAAATAAAATTACCAGTTCAGTCACACTCAGATACCAAGCTGGTCCATCATGCAAAACAGATGGAGAGCTAGTAACAGAAAAAGGCTGAGGTACTCAATGGCTTCTTTGCTTCAGTTTTTACAAAAACGCTGATTGTAACTTGTTCATGATATTAAACATTGAGGAGCAGGCACAGAGAAAGGTCAGAACAGGAAAGATCGTGTTTATATACTTATTTATTTATTTTTAAATTCTTCCATATTTCAAAGGTTCAGGGAATTTGACAGCATGTGAAAACATATAAGAATAAAAATATATTAAAACATATAAAAATTCCCTTTAAAGACCCTGCTCTAGCCCCGCCTGCCAAACACTTGCCCAAATTGGAAGGTCTTACATTGCCTCCAGAAAATTCTCAGACTCAGGCTTTGGCAGACATTAAGGGGAAGGGAGCTGAATAGTAATGGATAGCCCCCTAAAATGTCTCTGCATGCTTTTTCCATTCAAACTTTGTAGGCAGACTTTTAAGTGGGCACTTCCAGATGATTGGAGGGATCACGATGGAACATAGACAAGGGGACAGTCTTTTATATACGTGGGATACAGGCTGTCCAGGTCTTTATAGGTCAAAGCCAGCACCCAGAATGCTGTAATAGATGCATCTGGAGAAGAAGAGATATGGTCCTTTTTGTATCGGAAACTCCGACTGAATTACAGTAAGCATTATCATCCCCTTAGGACACCAGACTGTTCTTGTTGCCCGGAACTACTATACATGTTTTAACACACTAATCCTGTCACTGATAGGAAAGGACATTGGCTACGAACAACTACACTGTACAGTCTCCACATAAGACTGTACAAACAGTATTGTCTTTTGTCAACAAATTAAAAGAAATATATTAAAGTATAATTGCCTGAGACCAAGCGAAGCCCGCCACGGCTTTGTAAATAATGAAATATGAAACTGAAGAGCATTAACAGCTGATCCAATTACATAATATTAGCTGCTCTGGAATGGAGTCATGAGCAGTGAGGTCAGGCCAAGAAGCTCCTTGCAGATGTTGGACTGGCCCAACACCTGCAAATAATTTGGCAGCCGCTGTTTATTTAAGTATCTGATCAAGCTACCAGTTTTTCTCTGTTTGTTTTCACTCTGCAACTTAGCTCCCTCGAGACTGAAAGAGCTGGAGGAAAATGAGTGTGATTCTTCTGCTAGATGCAAAGTCAAATTAGCATAATCACAGTACGTTTTATTTTCATTTTCTTTGCTGTCCCTGGCAGACACGTCAATAAACAGCCCTCGAAATACTAGCAGTGCGTTTATTGTTCTCCTTTAGCCAGACAAAGAGAGATGAGAGTCAATCCAGCTTCAGTGGTAGCACTGGGTGTAAAGCAAAGGGAGCACTTGAGAAGTACGTTTATTGTTTGGTTAAATTCAGGTCAACCTGTCCACACACGTTCGTGTTCGGCTCAGGGTAATATCAGCTCTGCGCTTGCAAAAAGAGTTTCCAGGTAGGCCCTTTTTAAATGGATTGCAGTGGGTGGGGGGTGGCTGCAGGGCGGGGGAGGTGGGTGTGTGCCCGTTCCTACAGGCATACACCCATCTCCACTCATGGAGCATCGGGAATTAGAGCCCATTGCTCCATGGGTGGGTGATAGGTGTAGATGGGTAAAGGTGGGTGTAGCGCAGGAGCGTGCACCCCCCCATCCCCACATGATGAAATGTCACACCCATCTCTATGCAGTTTCACTGGGTGGTGGTGTCACGTATGAAAAGGGTCGTAGACACAAAATAGTTACCAAAATATATATTTTAAAAGGCAAGGTGTGTTTGGAAGGATGGATTGGTTGCAGTAGTCTTTCTTGCATGATTTTAAACAGTTCCACTGGATAAATTTGGCCAATTTTCTTAATATAAGAAAAACGCTAACAATAGCAGCAACACTAATAACATGACCTTCAGAAGTGAGGAGTGGTTATGGATGTCCAAGCTAGGGGACATGGAAGATACTCTGTGGGGTACAGCTACCAAAATGGGGCACAACTACCAAACCCATAGCTCTACTCTGACTAGGGTTGCCACTTCCTTCTAGGAGGTAGCCTAGAGATGGTGGGACATTATGGAAGGTGGGGGAAAGGTGCTGTCACACCTCCTTTCTGACATAGAGTGTTGTATGACATCACGGTGCTCCAAAGGGATGGGTCACATCAGAAAGCAGCCAGGAAAGTCCCATAGAGCAGAAATAGGTAATATCTGCATTTTGATTACCCTATGCGGTTGTCCAATTGGTACGCAAGTACCAAATGGACACCTGATTACCTAAAAATATCAGGTATTACCAAGTTATCGATTTACCATTTTACCAATTGGTAAATGGTAAATCGGTAACAGAACTCAGGGGAAAAAAGGATGGGAAGTCGAAAAAATGATACCGGAAGTTGAAAAATCAGTACCAGAAGTGAAAAAAACAGGATGGAAAAAGGGTACATTAGTAGCACGGATAGCAGATAATTTGCTACCAATTAGTACCCAATGTTAGTGGGTTGGGTTGACTATCACAATTCTGGAGGGTAGACCAATTTTTTCTGGGTACTTGTTTCAACTCTAGTCCCGATGTCCCACTCTCCTTCTAATGTGTCCACGTTTGGAAACTCTGATTTTCCAGGTCAGCCTCGCTGCCACAGTCGTTCCTAGGTGACCTGAGGTTTCATGCCTAGAGTCCAAAACCAAAGTCTCTGCATAAAACCCAGAGATGTGGCAACCCTAATTCTGACAGAACTAGCAGGAATTTTTAAAACGGTGGCATAGCAAGGGGGGGGGGCGAGTGGAAGGACCAGAGGGAAAGGGGTGTGCAGAAGGCACCCCATTTGTTTTTCCTTTTTCCTTTTAATTTTACTTTAACAAAAACCACACATTTTCAGGTTTTCACTGCAAATCCATTTGTTTTCATAATTTCCCCCTCCATAATTTAGTAATTCAACAAAACAAAACTAATTGCACTTCCCTAAAGAGCTAGATAGATGGGGGGAAATGTAGGGGGGCAAAAGAGCCAAGTGTATCTACATGGGGGAGGGCAGGGCCCAAGTGCCAAATACAAGAATTGGGAAGGGGCACTGCAGTGTAAAATGGTCGCACACCACTGTGTTAAAGAGACACAATTCCCACTGGTCACTGCCAAGCAATTTCTGAAATAAGTACTTCAGGCTGGCCTAGTCCAAAAAAGAGAGACCCAAAATCTCTGGTCCTCTTTTTAAAAAAAAATTGGTTAGTAACAATTCGCAGTATTCTGCCCTTCTATAGCACCTTCTGTCTGAAGATTTCAAAGAATTTTTGTACAAACACGATGAACAAAATCTCCAACACTCCTGGGATGTAGTAAGTGGTATTGTCCCAAGGTAACATGTGAGGAAAACAAAGGAGAGGAGGGAGGGGGAAAGGTTCCGTTTATTTTCTGGAGGCCAGTTTAGAGTGGAAGTCTCCAGACTCCCATCTGTCTGCTTATGGTAATGGTACTTTGATTCCAAGATAATAATGACCCCAGAAATATCTAGAACAGTGACACACACACAAGCACGACTGGCTCAATAGCCATCTGAGTCAGTCAATGTTAACCAAACAACCACAGAGTGCTGTGAGACTGAAGATCCTATTGTCACGCATTAAACAGCTGATCGATTTGGAGGTACAGTACAAAATCCGCGGAACTGAGGTCCCAGAAACAATAGTAGTGAGGCCCCCTTCCTAATACAGGAATATTTGTCTGGACTAGAGCTGAAATGAACACCTGCAAAAACGGGTATAGCCCTTGAATTTCTGATACTTGAATCGAACCGAATATTTCAGGTATTTTTGGTATCCATACAGTTTTTAACCAAGTGCTCAAAAATACTAAAATGTTGACAAACAATATACCAATATACGGACAACTGGTATACCAAATACCAATTTTGTACCAATTTTGTTCCAATTTCATCCAATATTTGGGGATTTTGGGGGGTAATTACAGTATTTTGGTATGCTGGTTGTTGGTATATCAGTATTTCAGTATACTGGTTGATAGTATTTTGAGTAGGGGTGGGACTTTTTCAGTTTTAACCGAAACAACCCAGAAATGGCTGTCTCTGTTTAAAACCGAAAGAGCCAAATATTGTGCCATCTTTGTTCCCGATTTTCGGATCTGTACCTTCCCACTTAATTCAATGGGGAAATCTTTCCACTGAATTCAATGGGGAAATCTTCCCACTGAATTCAATGGGAAGGGGAACCAGGGTCCACTCCCTGGCCTTGGAGGGTGGGGGCAGGGTTCTGCGTCCCTAACACCCCCACCCCACCCGGGGGTCCATTTTGACTCCCACCCTTGCCCCCGGGGTCCTGCATGTACTTACCAATCTGCAGGCATCAGAGGGTGGAGGTGGATGCTGGACTCCTGAAGCTACTGCCTCTGCTGCTGGCAGGGACAGGCTGCACCACCTCTGCAGCCAAGTGACCATTCTTCCCAGGACATGCTGCCAGTTGGAACTCTGCTGCCAGGATGCCGGGTCACCTCTGTGTGGGTGGCTGTGGAGGCAGTGTGAAACATTGAATGTCCTGAGGAGAAGACCTGCTGGCTGCCAGCAGGCCTTCTGTCCAGGGCACGCCGCCGGAGCTCCATAACTGGGAGGCCATGCTGTGCGGTGCTGGATCTGGCTTAGCTGTGAGAATTCACAGAAAGGTTGCCCTGTTCAATAATGGTGCTGATGCAGCCAGTGCCATTTTGGAAAAGAGCTGGACATGTGCAAAAGGGCCCCAATGGCCCTTTTGTTCATGTGCACTGACAGCATGGCCTGAGAAGAAGGCCTGCCTGGATCTGGCAGGCCTCTCCCAGATAAGCCAGCTCCAGCGCAGCCTAGCGTGGCCTCCTAGTTATGGAGCTCCAGCAGCGTGCCCTGATCAGAAGGCCTGCCGACCCCCGGAAGACCTTATTCCCACAGTGCACTGCTGGTCAGAGCTTCACTTCCGGGAGGCTGCACCACCTCCACAACCAACCCACATGGAGGCAACCCAGCATCCCAGCATCAGAGCTGACTGGTAGTGCATCCCAGGAAGAATGGCCGCCCTACCAGCAGCGGAGACGGAACCTCCTGGGCAGTCACCTCCACCATCTGAGGTCCGTGGACCAGTAAGAACATGCAGGGCCTTGGGGGTGGGGGTGTTATGGATGTGGATCCACACACCCCATCCTTTGAGGCCAGGGGATGGATGAGATTGGGGGTTTTTCTGTTCCAGACCCCTGAGTTTTTGTTCTCTAGTTCCCTTCCCAATGGCAAGAGAACCAATGCCAAAACAAACAGAAACTGAAACAAGAACTGAAAACCAGGGATCCGAAAACCGGGGGAAAAAACCTGAAACTGAAAAAAAAACCGTGTCCCATCCCTAGTATTCAGGTATCAATTTGGATGCCCAAGACAGTACCCGAAATGTGGCTATTTTCTGCGGGTACCAAATCAGGTACTCATTTTAGCTGTAGTCTGGACACACACTGACTCACGCACTAAGAAAGGAAAATGTTTCCATAATTAATTTTTTATATCCAGTTAAACAATCTCTTCCTCCAACCCTTTCATTAGCCCCCTTGACCTCTCCCACCTCCTGACCTCCATTGCTTTGACTGTCACCCCTTCCCTCCTGCACATCATCAACTTCTCCCTTTCTACTGGCTCCTTTCCCTCCACCTTCAAGCATGCCACTGTCTCCCCTATCCTCA